>VXAC01000600.1:22543-35941 GCA_013399225.1 Rhipidura dahli | reverse complement strand
AGACCCTTCTTGCCCCCAGCTCCCCCCACCAAATCCCCACTCCTGCTTCGCACCAGTTCGGAATCCATCCCGCCGGTGCCACAGCACGGCCGGCACCCGGCACCCCACAGCCCACCGAGGAACACCCCCCTGTCCTGGAATCCAGCTTTTATGGAGCTTTTTCTTCCCCCAACCCCACAATTGTTCTACAGGTGGGATCTGGGGTTGCTTATGGATAAAGGGCTTAATTGGGGTTGCACCCCTCTCTCCTCCCTCCTGGCCACCAGCCGGCTTGGGCAGAAAACCACATCCTTTTCCCCTTTCTCCCTGATCCCCTGACTTTTCCTGCCCCTTTTCCCCCTTTTTTCCCCCTTTCCCCCCCCCCTTTTTTTTTCCCCTTTCCCCACTTTTTTTTTCTCATTTTCCCCCTCCTGCTAAGACAACAGCACGGGAAAAACCCCTATCTCTTCTCCTGGGCACCTCCAAAGAGGCAAAGCCCACCCTGGATGTAGGATTTATCCTGCCTGGATATAGGATTTCTCCCTTATGTATAGGACTTTCCCCCTCATATGTAGGATTTCTCCTTCTGAATATGGGATTTCTCCCCTAGATACAAGTTTTGATCTCCTGCATAGAGGTTTTCACCCCATGGATAAGATGTTTTTCTGCTGGATATAGGATTTCTCCTGTTGATATAGGAGATGGCCCCCTGTATGTGGGTTTTCTCCCCTGAACATAGGATGTCTCCCCTGGATATAGGATTTTTTCTCCTGAGTATATGTTTTTCCCACCTATATACAAGATCTCTCTACTTGGATACAGGTTTCTACCACCTGTATGTAAGATTTCTTCCCTGAACATAGTATTTCTCCCCTGGATATAGGAAATGCCCCCACATACATAGATTTCCTCCACCTGTATATGGTATTTCTGCCCTGGATATAGGATTTCCTCTCCCTTAATATAGGATTTCTCTCTTGGATATAGGATTTCTCTCTTGGATATAGGATTTCTCTCTTGGATATAGGATTTCCCTCTTGGATATAGGATTTCTTGCCTGGATATAGGATATGCCCCTCCATGTATAGGTTTTCTCCCTTGACTATAGGATTTCCTCCTCCAGATCTAGTATTTCTCCCCTGGATATAGGTTTCTCCCACCTGTATATAGGATTTCTCCCCTGGATTTAGGTTGTTCTCCCCCACCTCCACATATATAGGATTTCTCTCCTGAATATAGGCTTTCTTTCCTAGATATAGGATTTCCTTCCCCTGGCTATAGGATTTCTCCCCTGGCTATAGGATTTCCAGCCCTGGCTATAACATTTCCACCTTGGACATATCATTTCCACCCTGGACATATCATTTCCACCTTGGACACATCCTCACCTTTCACAATGGTAAAACAACCCGAGCAACTTTGTGGAGCCATGGCACGCCCCAGTGGGATGAGCTTCCTTCCCCCCCCCCCAGTCTACAAATAAGCCCCCCAAAACTCCTTTAAGTCCTCTCAAGTGCTCGTGGGGCAACACAAAGGCTTCACCCCCACAGCTGCGGGCACTGGATCATCCAGTGCCAGCTCATTTCCACCTCATTTCATTTTCTCATGGTTTTTTTTTTCCCTGTTGAACTTGGTGCTGAGTCCAACAGCTCTGGTGGGATGTGGCAGGAGGGGAATGAGCTGCAGTGATTTGTCCTTGGCGGGTCTTTTCCTCCCTTCTGGCATTGCTCCTTTCCCAAATCTCCTGGTGTTTTCAACCAAAGCCCTGAGGAGGGATGCAGGAGGATGCAACAGGCTGCAAGGGAAGGGGAAACTGAGGCATGACCAGCTTATTTTGTGCAGCATGACCCCCAGCTCCGTGCCAAAAATATCCCCCAGAACCCATCCTCTGCTTCCATGGATTCTTCTCTCCCTGCATCATAACCCTGGCTGGAATGATCCAGGGTGGGATTTAGGGATGAGCAGGAGGTGAAGCCTCTTCCCCCACCTGCAGCTTTGGTTGCAATTTCCCCAAGACACCTGCAAGGGACCCTGATTTTTAGCAAAACCCCTCATTTTTAGCAAAGGACCCTAATTTTTGACGAGTAAGCCTAATTTTCAGCACCCTTCCCCCTAATTTTTAGAACAGGGGCTCATTTAGGACCTTCTTGAATGGATTCATTTGGGGAGGGGGCTGCGCTCTTTGAGGTGCCACCAGCTGTAACCCTGCCATTGCTACCAGGAGGGAGCCTGCACAAAGCTGGACGAGGACATCCTGGACATCCCTTTGGACGACCCTGATGCCAATGCGGCAGCTGCCAAGATCCAGGCTAGTTTCCGTGGCCATATGACCCGCAAGAAGATCAAAGGGGGTGAGATCGATCGGAAAACCAAGGACGCCGAGTGCGCCAACAGCACCCGCGGTGGCGACCTCCGCAACGGCGACTAGGTATAGCCCAAATCCTGCTTCTTCCCCCCAAAACTGGGTCATTTCTACAAGGATGCTGCTCTGAGCGTCCTTTGCTATGTTGATTTGGGATGGAGCATCCTTCCCCAAGCTGATTTGGGATGGAGCATCCTTCCCCAAGCTGATTTGGGATGCAGCATTCTTGCCTGCACAGATTTGGGATGGAGCATCCTTCCCTGCACTGATTCGGGATGGAGAAGGGGCTTTTCCTCCCAGGAGATGGAAGCACACAGGCAGGCAGCCCCTGCCTTGCCCTAATTTTGGGTGCGCGCCGTAGTAGTTGGGAAGGATGGGAAGTAGGATGGGAAGGCGCAGCCCTAGATTTGGATTGAATCTCTCCCTTAGCAACACCACCCCGAGCGCCTCGCCTCAGCACATGCTATTTTTAAAAGCCTGTGTCACAGTCTCCTGGCAGGAAAAGGTAAATTTAAAAAGCGCCCACGGTGCCGAGGCCGCGTGGCATTGGAGCCCCGGGTGGTGGCTGCGCCGTGCCCGGGCCGTGCCCCGTGCCGTGCCGGTGCCGCGAGCGCGGCGCGGCCCCGGATACCGGCAAGGCTGGTTTGGGGTTAGCGGCGGGGAGGGCGCGCTGCCGACTAGGCCACGTGAGCGTGGCGGGGCTGGTGGAGATGCAGCCGGGATGAGACTGGGATGGAACTGGGATGCAGTGAGGGTGGAGTGGGAATGCAGTGGGGGTTTAGTGAAGATGCAGTGGGGATGCAGTGGGGAGGAAGAGAAGGATGCAGTGAGGATGCAGTGGGGATTGAACAAGGCTGCAACGGGAATGAACTGAGGATGTGGTGGGGATGGAACTGGAACTCAGCTGGGACACAGTGGGGATGAACTGAGGGTACAGTGGGAACAGAACTGAGATGTGGTGGGGAAGCAGTGGGGATGCAGTGAGAATGCACTGGAGATTCAGTGAAAATGCAGTGAGCAGGCACTGATGATGGAGAGGGAATTCAGTGGGGCTAGGATGAGAAGGAACTGAGGATGCAGTGGGGATTTAGCCAAGATTCAGTGGGGACAATGTGGGAACCCAGTGGGGCTGCAAAGGGGATGCAGTGAGGATGTGGTGGGGATGAACTGGGGATGCAGTGGGGAAGCAGCAGAGATTCAGTGAGGATGCAATGAGAACGACCTGAAGATGCAGTGAGGAAGCAGAGGGGATTCAATGGGGCTGCAGTGAGCATGGAGCAAGGACGCACTGGGGCTGCACTGGGGCTGCAGTGAGGATGTCACAGGGCTGCAGTGGGGAGGCAGCTGCCAAATGCTGGTGCTGTGCAGCTTCTTAGGGCCCAGAAATTCCTTCCGGATGCCTTGATAGGGGGGCTGAGCAGGTTGGCAGCAGCAGAGCCATGTTCCGCTCCTTCTGCCACGGTGCTCTGCCTAAGAGGGTGCAGGCAGAGGTACCCCCCAGATTCCTGGGCTGGGTGAGGGCAGAGTGTGGGCAGCAGAGGAGGCAGGACAGGGGTACAGGCAGGGTGTGGGCGGGCTGCAAGTAGGGCACGGGCAGGCTGTGGGCAGGGGGAGGGCACGGAGGGGGTGCAGGCTGCAGGAGCAGCGTGAAAGCAGGGTGTAGGCAGGGTGCAGAGAGTGGGCAGGGTGCAGGCAGGGCACAGGGTGCAGGGTGGAGGGTACAGGCAGAGTGAAGGGTGAAGGGTGAAGGGTACAGGTAGGATACAGGGTGCAGAGAGGATTAAAGGTGCAGGCAGGGCACAGGCAAGGTTCAGGGTGCAGGGTNCCTGGCTGCCCCCCCCCAGCCCAGAGACCCCCCGCCCCAATAAACACCCCTGCCAGAGCCCCGGCCTGTCCTTGGTGCCTTTTGATGTCACCAGCAGAGCGGTGAGGTCACAGTGGGGCAGAGGTGGGAGGGGTGTGGGGCAGGCGGTGCCCACAGGGATGTCCCACGAGCACGTGTGACATGGTACAGGCACGTGTGACATTGCTGCCACGCATGTGACAGCTGGTGTGACATCACACTGGTGCACAGGGTGTGGCGTGACATCACTCGTGGGTGGCAGGTGACTTGTGGGGTGCTCCTGCCAGGAGATGGGCAGTGATGTCACTACTGGAGATGTGATGGGTGCTGTGACACCCCTGGGTGTGTGTGGTGGCTGGAGTGATGTCACACCGCTGCATGTGACATCACTACCAGGTGATTGTGGGTGTGACATCACACAGGCACACGTGACTTCCCTGAGGGACACGTGACACACCTGTATGGCATCACACAGGCGTCAGTGGGATGCTGTGATGTCACACGCTCGTCTTGGCATCGTGCCACCTGACACAGGGGGTGACATCACAGCCATGGGGTGTGACAACACGTGCATTGTGATGTCACCTCACCCCGAGGACCTTGGCCGGTGCACTGTGACATCACCCTGCCCGGTGACATCACCCAGAAGGTCATGGGACATCCCTTCCCACCCCAAAATCCGCACAAACTCACCCAAAGCGCCGGTGCTGGGCAGTGCAGCAGCTTTTAATCAGAAAACCCCTAAAAAAAGTGTGTGTGTGTGTGTGTCCCCGTCACCCCACCCCCCAGTTTTAATGCTCTTTTATGAAAAATCCCTCAGTTCACCTGATATATAGATATAGAAAAAAAATAATAAGAGGGGGACCCCCTGAGGTGGGGCTGGGGCTGGTTTGGGGGGTGATATTTATGGGGAGACTCAGTCCCTCCAAACCCAGAGAGCCCCTGCACCCATTAAACACGCCCACGATGAGTCCAGCTGCTCGAGGCATCTGTTAAAAAGAACAGGAAACCCAAAAAGGGGCAAAACCACCCCAGGAAACGGGGAACGGGGTGGGCTGGCTATGGGCACCCCTGTTTTTTGGGGGGGGTGCTCACACCAAGGAGCCAGCTCGGCTCTGCGCAGGTACCATGACAGGAACGGCACCTGCTCGTGCCAGGCTGGAGGGGGGCAACGGCCCCAGGGGGGCGGCTGGATCCTGGCGGCGCCGGGGGGTCCCGTTAGCGGCGGGGGGTGAGAGGTTGGGGGGCCGCCCCCCTCCCCGGGGTGGGGGTCCCCGGTAGCTGCCGGTGGTGGTGAGGATGGAGGCGGTGTCGGAGGGGGGTCTGGCTCCGTAGGGTTGCCGCGTGCCGGCGATGGAGGACAGGGTGCTGGTTTTGGACATGGTGTCTGAAGCTGGGCTCCTTGCCCACGACGGGGTTTTGGGTGCCACGGCGTCTTCCCTGCCAAGAGGGGAGAGCGTCAGAGATATCGGCTCTGGGCACCCTTCCATTCCCTGCCCCGGTGTTCCCTCCCCAAGCAGTGAGGTTGTGCAGACCTCCTGGACCCCCAAACAGAGGGACAAAAGGAAAGAGGAGAAAAAAGAGGTGGAAAATGCCCTCGTTAACTCTGAAACCTGATGACAACTGGCCAGAGGTGGAAACTTCCTTCCTGATCATTACCTCTGGAGCCCAGTGATGACTGGCCAGAGATCAAGAACTCCTCCCCACTATCAACTCTGAACCTGGGAAGTGACGAGCCAGAGGTGGGAACACCCTCCTCGCCTGTTAAATCTGAAACCTAACGATGATTTGAACCCCTCCACAGGAAGAGTGCCTCACTTGATCTCGTTGGCTCCCTCCTCCTGGCTGTCACGTTTTTTCCTCCTGTAGCTGACAACCTTCTGGGCAAAGAAGATGATGGTGGCAAGGGCACCCAGGGAGCCCAGCACGGCGCCGGCAATGACTGCTTTGGTGCTCGCTGCCAGAGAGAGACAGAGATTCCCTCATTCCCTTGATCCCACAGGGACCTCATGGGGACTCTGTCCCCCTCCCCGACCCTGTGGACACGTACTCACTTGAGTGTACCTCCAGGACGATGCTGCAGTTCTTATAACCTGCTTGGTTTTCTGCCCTGCAGACGTAGACCCCCGACATTTCCAGGGAGAGGTTGGTCAGCTTGAGGGTGCCCCTGGCCCGGTCTGCAGGTGAGAAATTTGGGTGCTGCCTCACAGCCATCCCTGCGCCCTCCACCTCCTCATGAGAAAGTGGTTAAGGGGATGAAGCCAAAGAATTCCCCAGCTGAACCTCCTCAGGATATTCCAGCCCACCCACCCACCCCACTCCCCAGCCCCATAGGGGTGACACCTTACCCTGGGCAGGGGGAAAGAAGACCTGCAGGGTGGGAGCCTCGCGCTGCCACTGGTACATGGGCGAGGGCTTCCCCTTCTTGGAGGAGCAGCTCAAGGTCACGTTGGCCCCCACGACGGCTCTGCCATGCAGTTGGCAGGTGGGGATGGCCGGCGGCACTGTGGGCACCGATGTTAGTCCCGAGGGGCACCATGGGGAGGTCCAAGGGAGCCGGGGTGACAGGCAGAGCCTTACCCAGGACGGTGAGGTTGATGATGCCGACGTTCTTGTCCAGCCTGATGGTGTCATCCACCACGTTGACGGTGCACATGTACTGACCCGAATCTTGCTCCCGGGTGGCGTTGATGAACACAGAGATGTTGTGGGAGTCAATGGGGTACAGGAACCCCACACGGGGCTTCAGATCTGTCTCCTCCACCTTCACCACCCCACCCAGGAATGACAAGATCTGCACAGGGAAAAAACCCACGTTTTCACTTCTGGATCATGTTGCTGGAGAAAAAAGCCCCCCAAATCCCAAATTTCATAGAAAAGTGATTGCTGCATAAGCCCCCTGCAGCCTCACCTGCTCTGAGCATCCTGGACATGGGAAGTGCAGGCACCTCCCCACCACAAGCACAAGTACTGGGCATGGGCACCATGAGCAACTGTCTCATCACGAGCATCTCCCCATTGGGGCACCCCTGTGGGCATTTTCCCACCGTGGGCACCATGAGCATCTTCCAAGGACATCAGTCCATCATGGGTATCTCCCCACCATGAGCACGATGAGCACCTCCCTATTGCAGGCACCCTGCACATGCCCCCAGTGTGGGCACCTCCCCTCATGGGCACCTCCCCACCATGGGCACCTCCTGATCACAAGGACCGCAGTATCTCCCCACTGTAAGCATTTCCCACTGTGGACACCACAAACACCTCCCTGTCGAGGCATCTCCCCATCTTGGATCTCTCCCCATCTTGTGTCTCTCCCTGCTGTGGGCACCACAAGCACCTCCCTGCTGCAGGCACTGTGGGCATGACCTCATCGTGGGCATCTACACATCACCATGAGCACCCCCCATCAAGGGCATCCCCCCCGTGGTGGACACCATGAGCTTCCCCCGTCATGGACACCACCCCATTATGGGCACAACAAGCAGCTCCCCGTTGCAGCGCCATAGGTATGTCCCCATCGTGGGCACCATGAGGATGTCCTCCATGGTGGTCACTTCCCCATGGTGGTCACCTCCTCATGGTGGGCACCGTGAGCTTCACCCCATCATGGGGCAACTCTCCACCATGGGCACCACAAGCATGCCCCCACTGTGGGAACCACACACATCTCCCCATGGGCATGGCCCCACCATGAGCATCTCCCCATCATGGGCACCATGTCCTTACTGTGGGCACTTAACCATGAGGTTCCCCCCATCATGGGCACTTGCCCACTGTGGGCATCTTCCCTGCATGGGCACCATGAGCTTGATCCCATCATGAACATCACACGGTGGGCACCATGAGCTTCATTACATCATGGCCACCTCCCCCTCATGGGCATCCTTCCACCACTACCCCATGGTGGGCATCATAATCTTCCCCCCATCCTGGGCACCTCCAGCATCCCCTCCATGGTCACCTCCCAGCTTGTCCCACTCCATCTCTTGTCTGGCAGCCCCTGCCCTCTTCTCACCTGGAAGGGACCAGCATTCTTGTTCAGCATCCAGGTGACGTAGGGCTTGTTCAGAGAGTGGCTGGTGTACCAGGCAGGCAGCACCGCCTGCTGCCCCTCCACGGAGAACACCAAGCTTGTCCCCACATGCACCTCCAGCACGGCCAAGGAGACACCTGCCCATGGGAGAGGGAAGAAACTGGAATGTGACTCAACCCCAGGTGCCACTTCTCCACAAAACCTCACTGATTGTGAGAAAAAATCCCATTCCCAAGACAAAAAACAACAATCCCAACAATCACCAGGAAGCTGGGCCAGAAGAACATCTTGCCTCCTTCTCCGCTGCAGGAAGGGCTTTCCGCCTGCTCCGGAGGATGCAGGACATTGCTGTTCCCTCCCATCCCAGCTTCCGCCCCACACTCGGCTTGGGAAATCCTAAGGCTCAAGTCCCCATCCCAGGAGACTGCAGCCTCCAGCAGGCAAACACCCCCCTTAGCTCAGTATTGGGGTACTCCCAGCCCCCCATGATGCTGCACCAGATCCCACAGGATTTTTTTGTAAGGCTACCCCGTATGCACCCCACAAACCCTCCCCACCATCCCAGCATCCCCTCTTTTCGCTGCCAGCACTAAATTGGGATAATCCGTGAGTGGCCTCCATCTCATTCGACCCCAAATATCCCATCTAATCCCCCTTCTCCAAGTTCCCTGTATCCCAGCATCCCCCCAAGCCTCACGGGGAGGAGGTGAAGGGGTAAGAGTGGTGCCACGGACTGGAGAGGGATGCTGAGCTCCTGGGGGAAGATCATTCCCTGGCTTTGCCCGTAAGGCTCAGCCAGAAAATTAATCGGCTCAGGCAAGGCTGAGTTTGTGCTGGGGTTGGTTTGTTTTTCCTGGGGGAACATCACCGAGGCCCCGCATCCCAGCGGCTCCATCCCTGCATCCGCCCATCGATCCATGACCCCAGCTGGCCCTGCTCCTGCCAGCGCCCCAGGGAAGCTCCAGACTGGGACATGGAGGGGAAAGGGTGATGCCACCCCATCATCCCAAATCCTCGGTCTGGGGGAAAAACCCCTGGGTTCGAAGGATTTTAGGAGCTTTCAACGACGTCGCACTTTTCCCTAAGAGCTCAGGGGTTGTAATTGGATTTTTCCAGGGTGGGAAGAGGAAAACAAGGTGCTGGGGGGTATTTTTAGCCTCCTCCCGCATCCGTTCATCCCCCCTCCTGGCAAGGCACTGGTGCCATTTCCGGACGGAGCCTTCCAGCTCCAGGCAGGAAACTCTGCTCCGGCTGATAAGTCTTCTCAGGAATTAAAAAAATAATTAAATTTCCTTTCTCTGGTGAAAAACTGGGAGAAAGCAGGCCCAGTCTGGTGAGGATGCGTAAAAATAGCTCACCCAGGCTAAGAACATAAACCTTTAAATCCTGGAGGGTGTGTGGAGGGGGGAGATGCTGGAGGCGCCTGCAGGTCCCAGATCATTGATAATATTATTTATTAATTATATAGAGCTGTGGTATCAGATCCAATAGACAGTATGGAAAAATAATAGTAATGGTAGTGTGTTTATATGTAATTATACAGATAATTGTATTAAGTTTAGAGAGTGTGGAAAGAAAGATGAGATGGCGACTCATTAAATTGGAATTTCCAGAATAAAATAGATCATGGAGAACATATAATTTATAAGAGTTATAAATACAGGTATATTTTTGTAAGAATTGGGATAATAGAGGGGATGTGAGAGTGATAATGGTGCTCAGAATAATGAGAGTAATGATCAAAGTGAGAATAATAATTATAAAAGTGGGAATAATAACGATTAAAGTGATATTAATAATGATAATAATAATGGTAATCGTGATTATAATAATTATAACAATGATTCCAATACAATAATGATAACAGTCATAATAATGATAATACCGATAAAAATAAAAATAATTATATTACAAAATTGTGATCAAAATTATACAGTTCACTAATTATGCAGATGGCTCAGTCCCTATACTTCCCTGCATTCTCAACAGCTGGGAAAATCCAGATGTTTTCAACCCAGCTCCTCCATTATTATAAATTTGTATTAAATTGGGCTAATCCAGAAGAAAACAGATTATATTCACTAATTCTATTGTAATTTCTATTAGAAGTATTAGAGATAATAGGTAATAGACCTTACAGAATAATTACAACTGCATTTTAATAAAAATAACGATAACAGTTATAATAATCATAATATCAATTATAACCATGATTATAATGATAATAATGGTAATAAAAGAGTGATAACTATAATGATGATAGTGATAATATTAATAAAAATATTATTCATAATACAATTCATTAATGATGCCGATGGCATCGATAAATGACTCCACAGCTTCCACACCCCTGTGCATCCCCAACACCTGCAAAAATCCAGGTTTTTCATTCCACCTCTTCCATCAGCATGATTTTTTGGGCTCAATAAAGGTGCTGGACCAAAGGGTGGTGGGGATTCCTGGGGAAGTCCAGGCTCCAGAGAGGGGAAAGATGCTCTGGCACCAGCCAGAGGTTTCCCGTCACACCCCAAGCATCAAACCAGCCCCGTGCGCCTCAAAGCTGCTCCCAGCGCTGCAAACCGGGGTGTGTTAACTCTGAAACCTCATGATGACCGTGCTAATTATGTTAATTGTGCTCTGGGGCTGCAGCTTTGCTCTGCCATCCTTAAACTCTTGTGGCAACAGGACATCCCAGCTCCATCGTCTCCCCTCCAGCGTATCGGGGAGAGGAAGTGAATCCAGATCTGAAAGCTGCTTGTTCCCCAAAATCCCCTTTTTCTCGCAGAATCCACCCGAATTCCTCATCTCAGACAGATGTGACCCTAAGAAAGGCTGGTGGAGCTCGGTGTGGAGCTGCAGGAACGGGACCGAACCCCCTGGCACAGCTCTGGCTTTGGCCACCTCAACACTCCAAATCCTCTAATGCTTTAACCAGATCGAAAAAATTAAGCCGCTCGCGGTGCTCATACGCGTCCGGGGGGGCCTGGGGCCCTCAGCCCCTCCCGCCTGCTCTTTGGGCTCAAAACCTGGATTTTTATCCAGCTGCCCTGAGCTAAACACCTGCCCGGGTGTTTTCCCTCCGCCCCAGCCCATCTGCTGGGATTTTTTTTGCATATGGAAAAGCAGAATAGACTTAAATTTACCTTTAAAAATAGCTATCATTTTTTTCCCCTGTGGAATAAATATCCTACACTTTAACATTCCAAAATACTTTAAATTTTCCCATGACAAAAAAAACCCCAACCCACTTTAAATTTCCCTTTGAATTTTTTCTCTATGGAAAAAAAAAATCACCTTTTAAATCCCTGCAATCTCAACATTAATCCCTGTGCCGATATCAATCACCCCATCCTCATCTAAAATTGCATCATTTCACTCCAAAAAAAGCTGTTTCCTGGCTCTGGCACAGCCTGAACCCCCAAAAGCAAAGTCCCTCTCCAGCCCTCTCCCCGAATCGCTAAACCATTAACTGTATGGGGAATTAAATCCCGGAGGCGGTTGGGGTTTGATGACCCCAGTTGATAGGATTAAGGCACTGGAGTCATGTGAAACCCAGACCCAAATTAAATCCCAAAAGACCAAGCTTGGGATTTAAAACACACAGCGGGAATCTGACCGGAAAAGGGACCCTTGAAAAAGCTTGGAAAAAGGTCAAGGAGCATCTCGGCACTGTAGCACAGCCAGTCGCCTTCCCTTTTTTTCTTTTTTTTTAATTATTTTTGGGGGTTTTTTTTTTCCTTTTCTTCCCTTAACTTTGACTATTTATAAATGGGCAGATAGGAGATGCCGGGCTGTGGAGCAGTGTCCNTGAGATGGGATGGGATGGGATAGGGACTGGGAAGGAAAGAGGGATGGCAAACATCCTTCATTTTGCTTTTCCCCATCACGATCCTATGAGGATCCCACGGGACTAGGAAGGATTGCTTGAAAGCAAAACTAAAGGAAAAACACACACTTGGGGTTCCAAAGGGTCTTTTTGCTGCATTTTTGAGCTGTCAGTGCCCATGACGTCACATCCCAGGGCTGAAGTGTGACTTTTTTTGTGGGAATCCATCGTGATTCCAGGCAAAAAACGCCATTGGGACGTGGCAAAGGAGTGCCCTGGTGGGATTGAAGGACTGAGTGACCCCCACGCCTCATACCAACATCCTTTAATTAACTTTTTATCAAGGAAGAAAACCTTCAAGGAGGGACAAGTGGCGGCTCCAGGACCCCCACCCAGTGTTCTGCTGGAAGGAAACGCCACTGCCATTGTTTCTGGGGCCGTTTCCTTTCTCCAAAGGCCTCTCCTTCGCTGGGAACGCCAAAGGATGTTTCCTCTGGGAACAGTGGCAGTTCCAAAAAAACTCAGATAGGGTGAGAAATAAGGGGCGGAAGAAGGGACAAACCCACGGTCAGAGAAGGGTTGAGACCCCTCACCTCAAAACCAGCTGGGATGGCTGTGGAGCACCAGTAAACAAGAGAAAACAAATAGATTTTTCCCTGCCCAATGCCACGCAGGGAGGTGAGCCACGGGCTCTCACAACGGAGTCCCTGGAGTGTCCCCTGTGGGGGTGCTTTGGGTTTGGGGGTGCTGGAAGCGGCTCTTTGGCAGCTCCAAGGTACAAATGGCTTTTCCCGGGAAGACCCAGATTTTCTCCGCTCCGGGCACTCCTAAAAGGGGAGGGGGTGGATTGCTCCCCCCCACCCAACCTGCCTGCTGGAGATCGGGACTGGGGGCACAGGGACAGGTGGGTGCTGTGACCCCCGTCCCCAGTACCCCCAGGTCCTTCCCGGTGCCACCCTAAAGCTCCCCAGGGTCCTGCCCGGTGGTGCCGGGCTGCCGGGTGTCTTGCTGGGTGCATCCGGCTGCTCCTACACCCTGCTCGGTGACCCCCTCGGTATCTCCGTGTCCTGCCCGATGCCGTCCCAAAAGCTCTCCTTCTCCCTGCCCGGTGCATCCCGCTCTTCCTGAGTCCTGCTGGGTGCCCCTCCGGTACCACCGCGTCTTGCCCCGTACCCGCCGCGCTTCCTCGCGTCCCGAGCAGTTTCCCCCTATTCCTCCGCGCCTTGCCGGGTGCAGCCACCGGTACCGCCGGCTCCTGCCCGGTGCACCCCGAAAGCTCTCCCGCGTCCTGCCCGGTATCCCCCCGGCTCTCCCGCATCTCGCCGGGTGCCCTCCCGGGTGCCCCACCCCGG
>VXAC01000600.1:0-21369 GCA_013399225.1 Rhipidura dahli | reverse complement strand
AAAAAAGGAGAAAAAGATGAAAAAAAACCCCCAAAATTAAAAGAAGTAAAAGGAAAAATACAAAGAAAATTTTTAGAAAACCCCCAAAAATAGAAGATAAAAAGAAGATAAAAAAGAAAAGAAAAAAGAGGAATAGAGAAAAAAGAAAAATGAGAGAACTAAGGAAAAAATGATAAAAAAGGACAAAAAAGAGTAAAATGGGGAAAAATTAAAGAGAAAAAAATAAAGAAAAAACTAAAAAGGCCAGGAATTATTTTAATGTTAAAAAAATAAAATAAAATAAAATAAAGCAGATATGGCAACGCTACTAAGGATGTGGAATACGTCACAGAACCCGAAGTCTTTGCAGGCAACACTGTTTGGAGAGAGGAGAACACTCGATGGTGAAAAAAGTGAAGTTCTAAATTATATACAAGATACCTAAGGGTGGCTTTGAAAAACAGTCCCCGGGCTGGGAGTTGGGCTTTCCCTCGCCGTTATCTATTGCTTATTGAGTCAGATCCATAGTAACACTTAGAGACGGATGCATCCAAATGAGACACCGTGGAATAAAGGAAAGACCAAACCCTCAGTTTCTGTATGAAAACGCCGCGTGTACGAGCCTGTCCCATGTGGAATGTACCGACAGTCGTCTCGTGGGCTGGCTGCCCCTCCTCGCTACGCCGCTCCGGGGGGGAACCGGCCGGTCCGGCCAGAGAGCCGGGCCCGGCGTGGGGGAAGCGCCCCGCGAGCCTCTGCGCAGCCCAAAACGCGCTTCCAGGCGGAAAAGTCCAGCGTGCCCGGATGTGAACGGACAGGAGCCGAGTGAGATGGAAAATGGGGCGGAAAGCCCTGATCCTTATGAAGGATGAGGCTCAGTTGTTAAATTTTAAGGGGTACCCGATGGCTTTTTCCAGGCACTCTACCAAAGAGCCGGCAGACAGAAAATCCCTCTCCACTTCCACAAATTTGATGTAGATGGATTTGGGTGAGACACCAGGCTCTACGACGCAGTTCTGAGATAAAAAGGCGTTGATCCCGACCCAATCTTTGCTGAAGGTTTTGGTGTTTGCCTGGAAGTGTAAAAACAGGCACTGCTGGAGAGTCCGAACCTCAGCGATGCCGAGGTAACAGTAGATAATCCGGGCAGATTCCATGTCCACCCGAAGGGAGGCCTGTGGCGAGGGGACCTCGAGCTCCCCTGGAGTCTCATTGCTGGGGTCGGGTGCCCGGTGCTCAGCCAGCGGGGAGGGAAGTTTCTCGTGGCACTCCTCATATCCAATGGCGTACAGGCCAGGGCTTTTTGGGATCCCTCCTGGTAATAAATACTGCACCACGTTCCCTCCGGTGGGTTTGGAGTGAGCGATGGGGATCCAGTCGATCTCCATGTGCAGCTCCAAGCATCTGGCTTCGCTGATGGTGATCTCCAGGAATTTGTAATAAACGTTCTTCCAGTTCATTTTCTGTACTCGGGTCATGATCACCCGACCCTCCGGTTTTTCCGAGTTGAAATATTCCCGGAGCCGCTTGCCCAGGGGCACCTGGGAGCTGATCTCTGCGTAGTGGTAGCGGATATCCTCCTTCCAGCGGGTGTTGTACCCGATGCCAAAAATGGCCAGTTTGTTAGAAAGGTGGAGCCTGGAGAAGTCCGTCCAGCTCTGAAACAGCTCCCACTTCAACTGGACCGACTCCAAGATTTGCATAATGTTCTGCATGACGTCGCGCTTCCTGGAAATTAAGAAACAGAGGGAGAGGAGGATAAAGGCATCAGAGCTGAAACAACTTTCCCAGCCAGTGCATCAACCTTCAGAAAACATTCAATCCCCATCAGCTTTCTTGCCTGATTTTTCTTATTGCTATATACATTGCTTGGGCAGTTTATGGGTTAGAACAACCACCCCTGATGTGGAAATTTTAAACTGATCTCGGCAAAACCAAAACAAACCCAACCCAAACTCCTGACATCAAAGCAACTGCAAGGTGGCATGTATGTGGCACTGCTGAATAAATGCACACTCAACTACTGGGACATTCTTTAAAATCCTGGGTTTCCAGGTGCTGCATCCCAAACTCACAACTGCCACTCAAAATGCTTCTGCCTCACTGTTATCCCCAAATTAACACCAGCAAACAGGACTGTAATTGTAAAAACCCCAATGGGAGCATGAAGCCATTCCCAAGGACTCTGTCCCAGTGCTGGGGTGGAAACACAGCTCAAGTGACCAACCCCCTGGAGCAGAAGATGCTCCCAGACACATCCTGGATGTTGCTGGATGGACAAGCCCTCTGGAGAGCCAATAAAGAAATCCCCACGCTCCCAAAGAACTGTTTTCACTCCCAGCAGTGAGTTTCAGAGAGGGGTTTACATCAGGAGAGAGCATCCATGTGCACCTGCAGCAAGCTGGAACGGCTTCCTCCAGGATAAATGAGACCATCGGGGTGTAATTAGCTGGCAGGGAGAATTCCTAATTTGGGGAGTTATTGTCCTGTAATCAAAGCTGTAGGAAGATAATGCAACTTGTCTGCTAACGGAGAAACCTCTCTTGGTCCAACAAATGGGATGTAAATAAGATCTTTCCATGCAAGTCTCCTTTCTTCACCCATTGTGCCACACCTGGAAAGCTGAACCATGGAGGCCACTGCACTCCCAAGAGGATTTCTTCTTCCACAGCCCACCAGGAAGATGTACTGTACCAGGGGACACAGGTTTTCTTCTGTGGGGCACACACAAACTTCCCTCCTCCTGCAGGTTCCTCAAGATCACTTAAATTCCCTAAAACCAGCTCTTCCCAACAGCTTCCCAGTGGTGTCCGGCAGCAGACTGGTGAGGGACACGAAGGCCTTTAAGTCAGAGCAGTGACACCCCACAACCAAGGCTGACTCTGGCAGATGCATTACTGCCCAATGAATCCCTGGGGAGAGCAGGTCTTTTTCCATCATGATGTGTACAAGGGTTCAAAGAAAAGTGGACTGGGAGCTGCAGACCCTTCCTGTGGTGCTGGAGAGGCCCCACCTCAGAGCCTTTCATCCCAAAAACCTGCTTTTGCAGGTCTAACCACAATGCATGTGACTCTGGGAAGGTTCTCTGACTACTGGCTGTCCTGCAGGTGGTGGAATGCCTCTGGAGCAGCCTGAGGGCACTGGGCTCAGGACACAGAGCTCTGGCTTGATGCATGATGCTTGGGGCACAGCATCTGCAACCCTAACCTGTGGTGTCCGAGCCCCTCTGAGCAGCCAGGCTGGGATAGCTCCCTCCTCACGGCAACACTGGGATCACATCCATCACTTCCTCATCCATCTCACCTGTCTTGCAGCACCAATCATGCCAGAAGATCCCTAAAAAGACCTGAGAAGGCATTTTGCGAAGTGCATTTCCACCACAATTGGAGTGTAACCAAATTTCTAGAGCACTGAGGAGGGGCTGGCTGGAGAAGCAGAGCCCTGTCTGTGCCAGGGCCTAAAAACACTGGTTCCATCAGCACCAAAGCTCTGTTTCTTACTGCATTTAACTCCTGAGGACTCAGTTCCACTGCCCAGCAGCAACCCCAAAGAATACCCCAAATCCATTTCCACTCAAACACTGTGGCAATGCTGATTCAAAGCTTCCCTGATGCTTTGCCACGCTTGGAAAATATCTTTTTGAGGCTTCTGGAAGTGCAAATTTACCTTTTGGGCACAAGTGGGTAGGACAGACAAGGGGACAGGGCAGTGCTGGAGCACAACACCGGCACACAAGCTCAACTCCTGACATAAGTTGAGCTCCAGTTATTCCCTTCCCAAGGCAAAGACAGGAGAGCACGGCGTGGGCAGGTTTTCATTCAACAGCTAAGGAACAGAACGAGGAACTGCAAGCAAAGCCCCCACCTTTATTAAGAGCACTATAAATACTCTGCTCGGTTTAGCTCGGCACAGCCCCGAGCCGGAGCTCGGCTGCGTTAGTCACTCCGACTGCTCCTGCAGGGAACGGGAATCACTGCAGGAGAGCAGGGCTTCAGCAGGCACAGAGGGGCTAAACACAGGGAACCCACCACCTCCAGCACCCAGGAAAACAGGGAAAGACGAATTTTAAGGAGTTTTTTTCAGGTTTGGCATCTTCTTGCTTATACTTTGGCTTCCCAGGCTCTATCCAGGATCTCGACGACTTAGCCAAGCAGAGGTATCATAAGCAGTAAAAATCACTATTATTTAATTATTTATTAATCTAAAATGTAGCTTTCATTCATTCAACTATTTAAATTTACTTCTTAAACATGTACTTATGTATTTGCTTTATTTATTTTGTTAATAGGATTCATTTTTCAGGAGGAAAATGGGAGCTGAGCAGAAGGTTTAACCTGTCGCCTGTCTTAGGACAACCTCACTTTTCAGCTGCAGAAGGTGCCCTAGAGCTGGATTTTCCCTCATCCTCAAACCATCACCTCCCTGCTGGAGTCTGGGACCTGCAGCTTCTTCCTCCTTGGAAGCTTTTGCAATTCAAATGAGGAAAGACTTGAGACAAGAGTAGGTGCAAATTTGTTCCAAGGCGCTGTTTCCAAACCGAGCAGACTTCAAAGGGCCCAGAACAGCTGCTTTCTCCAGCTCATCTTCCCAACACCGGCACTGAACCAAACCACTTCCCAAAGCCTCTAAGTAGTATTGCACTTGTCAAAACAGTTTATTTGGAGGCAACAGCCAAGGGCAGGCCAACAGCAGAGCTGACATGGGGAAGGAGCACCCTGATGGAGGATGGGATGTGGACACAGGTTACCCCTTTGCTTCCTGCACTGTCAAAAATAAGGTGAAAGGTGGGAAGTCAGTGTTTGTCACAGACTCGGAACACTTTGGCCTGGAAGGGACCTTAAAGCTCATCTCATTCCCATCCCTGCCATGGGCAGGAACACTTCCACTATCTCAGGTTGCTCCAAACCCTGTCCAACCTGGCATTGGGCACTGCCAGGGATCCAGGGGTAGCCCCGGCTGCTCTGGGCACCCTGTGCCAGGGCCTCCCCACCCTCCCAGGGAACAATTCCTTCCCAATATCCCATCCAGCCCTGCCCTCTGGCAGTGGGAAGCCACTCCCTGTGTTCTGTCCCTCCCTGCCTTGTCCCCAGTCCCTCTCCAGCTCTCCTGGAGCTCCTTTAGGCCCTGCAAGGGGCTCTGAGCCCTCCCTGGAGCCTTCTCCTCTCCAGGTGAGCACCCCCAGCTCTCCCAGCCTGGCTCCAGAGCAGAGGGGCCCTGGTCTTTGGAGACCTTTACCGCATCCCCCAGAGGAGTCCATGGCTCTCTCTGTGTCACTTGGAGACACATTCCTCAGCGGGGCAGCTGTGCTGGCCCACACTGTTGGAAGTTCCGAGGAGATGGGGTATCTGTCCTCTGACACCCAGGCAGGTTCCACATGTGCTATAACTAAAAGCTGTCCACAGGATCTCCACTAAATCCCTGAAGCTGCAATTGGCCTTTTTTCCTCCCAGCTTTTTAACTCGTGTTTTTTCCAGCCATTTCAGTGTTTTGGGGCTCTGTTACACCTCTATCTTCATCCAGCCCTCCTTCACCCAACCATAGTTATTAACTGGTTCTTGGGGAACCTGGTGCAGACATTCCCTGTCCCTTGCTTTCTCCTTGGCTCACATCCATTCCTCTCCCCACAGCTACATGAGCTGATGGCAAAAAGCTGCCTGTTAGGAGCACAACCAAATGCCACAAATATTAACCCAGCACTGCTCAGTGCAGTTCCTGGAACCATTGCTGCGTCAGGTCCTTGGGGATCTGAGGAGAGAACAAGACATCAGTGATGGGGGATAAACAGCTCCTGGCTCTCACACAAACCTGCACTGGGACCTGCAGCAGCCTGCTGGCCTTCCATGTGCTCCTGCTCCATGACTGAGGGACAGCATGGAATCCAAAGGGATCAGGGCAAGCTCAACCAGCAGCCCTGGGGAACCTCATGGGGTCTAACAAGGCCAAGGGCAGGTGCTGCACCCGGGGCAGGGTAACCCCCAGGATCAATCCAGGCTGGGGATGAAAGGATGGAGAGCACCTCTGGGAAAGCACTTGGGGTGCTGGTGGGTGAGAGCTGGACAGGCCCTGGCCCAGAACCCCCCCTGTGCTGGGCTGAGCCCCCAGCATGGGCAGCAGGGAGGGGGGGATTCTGCCCTTCTGCCCCTCTCAGGTGAGACCCCAGAGAGCTGCAGAGCTGCCCCAGCCCTGGGGCCCAGCACAGGAAGGACCTGGAGCTGCTGGAGCCAGGCCAGAGGAGGCCACGGAGATGCACCAAGGGCTGGAGCCTCTCTGCTCTGGAGCCAGGCTGGGAGAGCTGGAGGTGTTCACCTGGAGAGGAGAAGGCTCTGGGGGAGAGCTGGAGAGGGACTTTGGACAGGGATAGAGGGACAGGACAAGGGGGAATGGCTTCCCAGTGCCAGAGGGCAGGGCTGGATGGGATATTGGGAAGGAATTGTTCCCTGGGAGGGTGGGCAGGCCCTGGCACAGGGTGCCCAGAGCAGCTGTGGCTGCCCCTGGATCCCTGGCAGTGCCCAAGGCCAGGTTGGACAGGGCTTGGAGCAGCCTGGGATAGTGGAAGGTGTCCCTGCCCATGGCAGGGAGTTGGAATGGGATGAGCTTTAAGGTCCCTTCCAACTCAAACCATTCTAGAATTCTGTTTTTCTATGTCCAAAAGCACACCACAAGTTTCACCAGAATTTGAATGATTTATGGAGACAACTTCTGCTGAAAAGCTGCCCTTGATCAAGAAGGCAGATGAACCCGGCTTTGAACGAGGCTATCTGCATTTTAAAATGCTGCACAAAGAGGTGAAAGAGTTTGGCAACTATTTATCTACTGTGGCTTTTAGATGAAATTCTATTTTTTTAAGATAATAAATAAATACCAGCTTATCTTTGTATCAGCCGTGCATCTTCTGACTGCTTTTAACCTGCTGAGTCAGAGTTTACAAGTTCCTTCTCCTCACAGACCAGGGAAAAAGCAGCTTCCAGCAAATCTGTGTGTTTGAAAATGCTCTGTGCTTCCACTCCGCACGCAGGATGAGTTTATGGCCGGAACACTTCACAGAATGCCCCAGAGTTCAGAGACTCCACTGCATTTCAGAGGGAATTTGGAGGGGGGAATGTGTATAAAACTCTGAGAGGTCTCATTTACCGAAATCTAATTCAGCTATTCACGTACACATTAAAACTTGGAAGAGAAGATTTGTGTTATCTGAGCCTCCACCTCAGAAAATTCAGGATTATTTGCTATAGAGCTCCTTAAAGGTAAAATTACTGCAGAACAGCACCAAGAAACTGTTCAAAAGGCTGTAACAACATCTATATTGAAAAAAGTTACTTTTCTCCAGGTTGTCCCTGAGTTGTTAAACTGAATTTGCTCCACATAAAGAAAAGTCACCTTTGGCTAGGTGAATATCCATCTGAAGTGAGGAGTCTGATGAAGCTACACCACTGCCATGGAAACTTCTCGATAATTCTTTTTGCTTTAAAATTATTTTTATTTTCTTAAGTTATTTTATTTTTACTTATTTATAACTATTTTAAATTTTTAGAGGATTTTTTTTTCACTGAGTTACAGCACAAAGCCTCTGTTATAGATGACTCATCAGGGATGTTCTGTTGCTGTTCCCAGTGCTGGTGACCTCCCTACCCTACAGCAGCTTCTTTTCCACCATGGAAAATCCCTGATGACTCTCACTGGTGTGGGAGCTCCTGTGTGGAACCCACCCCAAAGGGTCTGTGAGCCTGGCTCACTCCCACTGCTGACAGATCCACAACCACCCCTAAAAGATGGCAGAAAGTAGCCCTGGACAGAGTAAATACAGCACAATTCCTTTCATTTTTGGGAATGCTCTGTGTTATTGTTGGAGAGGAAAGGGAGATTCGCATGGTCAAAGCATTTAAAAGGCTCCAGAGTTTGTTAGATTAAACCCAGCCAAAAGGTTACAAGTAAGATCTGGAAAGTTATAAAAATGAAAATCAGACACTCCCAAGCTTTGGTGTGCCTTCCCACCAAGGAAGGGAGCTTTTCTTGGGGGTTTTATCCGTGGTTTAAGTCCTCACATCCACATAGTAAGTCTCATTTTGTTTGCTGAATGGCAAAGCCAAGGAGGAACAGAGTTGTGAAGCTTTTCAGCTGTTCTGAGGTAATGAGAATAATGCATAAAGCAGATTCAACTGTATGAATAGTCTTGCACAATGTATTTATAATTATAAACAGAAGTTTCAAATATCCTCCCCTCCTGCACAACACCCCCAGGGAAATACATTCCAGGGTAAAACATTCATAAATTACTTACTGCGTGTCTTCTGAAGATTCCTGTTTTATCTTTAATGTTCTTTTTGTGGTAGGCATTTCATCTGAAAGGTAAAATTCCAACACGTAATTAGATTTTAAATAATGTTCTTAGGGCTTTTTTTTTTTTTTTTTGAAGAGGTTGAAATTAAAAAAAAAATTAATCTGAGTTGCTTCCTAAGCCAGGCAGCCTGCTGGAGTCCTGCATGAGAAAGCTCCAGCTCCTAGACCCTCTGTAATTGACTGGCTTTTTTCTTTAACTTGGAAGAGATATGGTCAGTTAATATCTGAATGTTTCTCTGCAAGTGCAAAACCTTTCACGGACAAGGCTCCAATCCCTGCTAAATCACACATAAACAGAACTGCAAACTGCATTGTTTCAAGAAAAAAAAAAACAAGAAAAAAGCAATTCTGCTTCCAATAGCACATTTCAAGAGGAAGCAGCAGCAGAACTGCATCTGTGTTCAATTCAGATGTTGTGTGCCAAGTGCTTTGCTCACAACTTCTGAGCGTGAAGGGCACCATCAGCCCGAGCGCACGCAAATGTCCCCAAAACTGGTGACAAACCAGGAGATCCCAGCTTGACTCACCACAACGAGCCACACCAGACAGAATTAGCCATCATTTACATACGTTTTGTAACATTTTCTTCTCCCCACTGTTTCTCTCCCACATATTTCTGACTTTTAAATCCCTCAGGGAAGGAGTCTGAGGAACAGGAACGCGGTTAACAGCCAACTTGCAAATTTTAACATTCAACTGTGATCTAAGGCTCTTTCAAAGCATCCTGACTCACCAGTCCCCCAAGCACAGATGTGTACAGATACCTGACTGCATCTCCTCTCCCTCTTTCATCCTACAAATGGGGGAAAAAAGCCTTTATACAATTCACCTTCTTCACCTGAGATCTGATCAACTTAAAGCTTCTGCTGTGGAAAAAACCCTGCTCAGGCAAGGGAGGAACAGACACCCCTAAGAGCAGTACCTTGAGAGAAATTTGCCTCAAGAAACCCACTTCTTCCCAGAACTGCTCAGATTGGAGTGTGTTTTCTGTCAGGAATGTGGTACCCTGATCTGTTGAGCAAAGTTCAAAAAGCCACAAGCAAGAATTAAACCTCCAAATTAATCGAAATACTGACTTTTAGGCAGAGACAGCAATAATTCAGGCAAGAAAAGCACGTGGAGGACTTTTGGTTTAGGTCTCAGACATCAAGTGTGATCTTGCTTGCTATATTTTCATTTTAAAAAGGCCACGCCTCTGGATATAAACATATTGACATGTTTAATAGCAATTTATCAGGATATATAAGAAAGAGCAACATTTTTACAGTTGTTGGTGTGGCCAGCAGCAAGCTGAAGTCTTGTTCACAATTAAGCACATGGTGTTTGAATGGTAACACCCAGGTACCACTGAAAGGGAATCCCATGAGGGACAGTAAGGCTGCGAGTGGAAGGAGAGACAGGGAAGGTGTCACCTCCGCTGCTGCCGGCCACACAGCCTCCTGCTGAGCTCCCTAAACTCCAGTCCTGCTCCCAAAGTACTTCAAGAACCACGGTTTGCTTTTGATTAACTGAGGAATTTCTGTCCTTTTTCTCCCCAGGGATGTGTTTAGCATTGTGAGCACATTCTGTCCAAGAGGTGAAGGCTGGCACTGAGATCTGCATGTGTCAGACAGCTATGAGCACAGGTAAAATCCAAGGATGAAGATGTGCCAAGATGGGATGGATGGGATTTCTTACCCAACTCCTGCTCGCCGGTCTGGTAGCAGTGCAGATCCTGACTGTGGTTTCCCCAGTCCTCCTGAGAGTACTCCTCCATCGTGCTGCCATCTGACTCCAGCTCCTGGTACAAGCCACTGCTGTTGATGAGGACGGGCTGGCAGGGCTGGGAGTCCCATCCCCCCTGCCCAAACACCTGCTCCAGCTGCTCAAACGTGTAGCTGCTTTTCCTCTTGCCCACGCCGTGCTCCTTCACGCGGCTGTAGCACCTGCGGAGGGTCTGAGAGAGAACAGCGGGGCAGTCAGGGGGCGTGGGGTTGGACAAGCACAGAGGCACTCACACACAGTCCCACAGGCAGAGTTTAGGGCTCTGGGGGTTATTTCTGCTGGTCATATTTCCCCCACGCTCATGAGCAGTGTTGTCAAATTAATCTACACCCACCAGGAACCATCACATATATCCGACATTCCCGCTTAGCATTAACATCTATGACACAGGACAAGTTGTGTGGCAGCTACAGATTCCTCAGATTTAACTTGGATGATTTATTCTCTTTCCCACTTAAAAAAAAAAAAATTCCCCAGATCTGCTAAGGATGCGGGGAAAAAATAAAATAAAAATACCAAGAGTCCCCAGTCAGAGACACCAATCAGCCAGGAAAATGCACACCTACTACGAGGAGGAGAAAGCAGAGCTGGTGTTGTGCCCACAGCTTGGGGAGGGGGAAGCAGGGAGGAGAGAGAAAGGAAAACAGAAAGATTTCCCCCAAAGCAAAGAGAGTCCAACCTTCCTTACTCTGGTAAGAAGACACAAGGTACAAAATGGATATGCCTAAGCTATTCAGCTAGGAAAACATATATTACTTACATATTTTTGCATTCCTTACTAACTCACTCTGTCTCTTGTGAAGCTGCTGAAATTTAAAAGAGGTCAAATCAATAATGCTCCCAGTTCCCAGACTTTGATATCAAGCATCAAGAAAGTAACAGCACTGAGGTGGCTTGGTATGAGCAGCCTCTCAAACAGAGCTGGGGCAGAACCTCCCACACAGATGCCAAAGCCTCACCCACTTCTTTGATGTCCCTTTGACATCCCTCACCAAGGGCTCAGCCACTTCACTGCTGCTGGATAAGCCTACAATTCCATTCAGATTTTCCCCCTAATCTGGAGCAAAAGACAACTACTTGGGGGTAAAAAAAACTTTCTACACAACCCTCAATGTGGTTTTAATTCTACTGCTGCTCTAATTTTGAAAGACAATGATATGCCCCAGGTTTGCCAGATCTTGGTTGTTGTTTTTTTGGATTGGTAAACTGATAGAAAACATTAGTTTTTTTCAAAATTAAATTTACCAGATTGCTGAGGTTCTAACCTGAACAGCAAAACCATCTCCAGCATTCAAGAGAGGCATTAATTTGGGAAGAACTAGTCCTGTTACCTTGCTTTCTGCAGGAGGACTGTAATGGGCACATCATTACAAAAACTACTTGGTGTTTTTTTCCCCCCAAAGAAAGGAACTTTGAAAACTCCAGAAAGCTGGAACCTACCTAATGCTCCTCATAAACTGGTTTAACAGCATCAGCAGCAAAGGGATACATTTCTAACCAGTTTCCTCCTGAGATTCAGAGCCCTGGGGGCAGAAGCAAAACCGCTAAGCAGCAAGTCAGTATTACCCTGCTGTTTTAAACAAAAACACACGAAAATAACACAAAATAAAAAATAACCCATATAAACACACAGGCAGCAACAGGCACGAGTTATTCCACGGTTTAAGGCGGAACCCTTCCCACTTTTGCCATAACTACCTCAGGATAAACAGGCAGATCCTCTTTTGGATGGACACCAGCATATTTTGTGTTTCTGTCTGTGAGCAGGGTAGAAAACAACCTGCTGTGGCAACCTAGAACCAAAACCCAGCCCAGAAACCTTGGTACTCACTGGTGCAAAGAGGGCTCCTCAGGCTGGTGTACAGATACATTTGGTTGTTAGAATTCAGTTTTCTCACTCCAGTTTCCCTCCTTTCAGCTCAAATCTCACTGAGCCATAAGGGCGAAATCATTTCACTCCCAGACTCTTTCTAAAATCCACCCAAGTTAGATTTTTTAAAATATATTTCCCAAACCCCAGTTCTCGTATCTGCCCCAGCTTCTCCACAGGAGTTAAAAAACATGGATTTAGAGCCTCCAGCTGAATTTACCAGCAGCCTTCAAGCAAAACAAACTGTTTCCAAAGCATCTCTACTCTTGGCCAAGCCCTCTGGGAATGCCCGACACCCTCAGCCACTTTATTTTCACACTCTTATTTTCAGCTTGTGCTTCAAACACCTCTCCCCACCAGCGGGGTTATGGAGGATCCCACACTGGGTTGTAGCCTGGTAGTAATTAATTATTTCAGTCAGGCTGCAAGCTGGCTTATTTTACTATCAAAATAATTTTGCAGCAAGTCAATGTAGACTAGCAGAAAAACTAAAGGGAGCAACACAGAAAAGGGGATGAAAATAAATGAGCAATAGTGTCACTGCTCATTACTCTTAAAGGTCAAGATACCTTTGGAGTTACTGCCCAGATGCTCACCTGGCTGTGTTACCTCCACTTCTGGAAGCAGATAACGTAAAATTTGAGTGAGATAATCTCAAATACAGGGCTTTCCAAAGCACCAGAAAGCCTGTGGCCAAGCATCTGATGGCTCCTTGGTCTTGTGTGCTGCAGAATCAAGATTCCTGCTAGCTCTTTCTTCTTGGAGGCTCTCCCCAGTGTCTCCAGCAGGCAGTCCCTACAGCTTTTCCTGATGTTCCCTCCAAATACCACAAATGGGCCTGGTTTCCTGTAAACCCACAGGCTTCTCTTCTTCAGAGAGCCTGGTAAGACCTAAATAATTGCTCAGACCTCAGGAAACCTGGACATTTTATAATCCTTAACCCTTCTCTCACCAGGTCATTCTGATCTCCAAGATCTAAGGTCTGGACGTTTCTTACGCACCTCCTCTATTCCTGCCGGTGTCCAGCTCAACTCCTGCTCCGTGGTTCCTGAAGTGCACATACAGATATTGATACAGATACAGAAAATTTAGGACAAGTAACTGAAAACAGACCTGATCACTGCCCAGTGACTGCTCAGACTGGAAGAGACCGAGGCTTTTGCTTATTGTTCTGCAACACTGCCTGCAACACGAACACATATTATCCCCGCTTAATTGATAGTCAGGAAAACCAAAGGAGGAGACAGTCACAAAGCTCAATGTGGATTTTTCTCACCATTTCTAACTCACGAGTCCTCATCTCTACAAGTGAAGCCACCGAAGAACCTGGAGCTCTGCAGGATGAGGATGAGAAAAACCTTTAGGAAAGCTGCAGACATGTTCCTCCTTCTCCAGCAAAAAAATAAGATGAGGGAGAACCAGACCACAGCAAGCTTTTCATGTATAACCTGAGGTTGTCCAACACAGGGAATTCTAGATCCCTGATCTGAGACATGCTCTTACTCAGGGAGAAGCTATGGGTTCTGCAGAGCAGTTTGGTGACCTATGGCTGTGTCCACATTCATCTGTTTAAGCTGATTAATTGACAGCAGCCTAAAGGGGGTCCTGATATCCCCGAGCACCACTTAGCACAACACTCAGCTTCAAAGAAGCTCTTTTACCTAATGGAAAGGAGCTCTCAGCTTTATATCCTGAATTAAGAACAGCAGTGTCAAACAGCTCCCTCCCTCATCATCCCAGGATACTCAGAGGCAACACAAGATGAAACTACACTGGGAAAAAATAAACAGCTTTTGAAGCCTGAAGTGCTTGTATCCTGATATACCCAAACACATTAGCACTTCCTGGAGGATTTAGCTCCAGTGCAGTAGAAAAGTGATGGGAATGCCCTCTTGACTGAGGCAAGAAGCAGAGCTCTCTCTGGACAAGAAAGAAGCAAAGGCACCCTGGCAGACACAGGTAGGGATGTCAGTCGAGGCAGGGACTCAGATTTTTGTTAGCAAGAGCCGTAACTGAAACAAAAACTCACAGCCACAACAGCCAATTTCTAAATCACAATTAAATATAATAATAAAAAAAAAGCTCTTGCCTGGGCAGGAATTATTTACAGAAGCACCACAGCCAATTTCAGAGGCAGAGGTCAGTCCCCATGAGACAAGACTGTGCCAGCAGCCAAAAGCAAACGAAGCTGGGGTTTAACAGGTTGTGCCCCATTGGGGTGAGGAAACCAGTGACGTGTGGTGCCACACCAAGAGACCTCACAGTGCTGCAGGCTCAAATGAGCTGCCTGGGAAGATGCTCCATTGGCTGCTGCCATCAGAATGCTGATGATACTCAGACCCTTCCCAGGGATTTGTTGCTAATTGAGCCAGACCCCAAAAGAGGAGACTCCAGCACTGCCTGCAGAAAGGCTGGCAGCTGGGCACCTCGGCCTCTCGATGCTTCGAGCTCCTGGTTTTCTTAAACCAGCACTGGATGAATAGAACAGGAACTTGTTAGAGACTGAGAAGGCAGAGAAGCAAAATGCTCCTCCAGACCCACCAAACCAGCAACTTTTTAAAGAGTTTAGATGCAGTGGATGGTCCTCCAGACAGAGCTCAGCTTGCAGAGGTCACTGAATCACAGAATATCCTGAGCTGGAAGGGACCCACAAGGATCATCCAGTCCAGCTCCTGCCCTGCACAGACACCCCAACAATCTCACCATGTGTCTGAGGGGGTTGCCCAAATGCTCCTGGAGCTCTGGCAGGATCAGGGCCATGACCATTCCTTGGGGAACCTGTGTCAGTACCCAACCACCTTCTGGGGAAAGAACCTTTTCCTGATATTCAGCCTAAATGGATGAGATGCCTGAGTAAGGTTCAACCTGCTCCTGGCACGACCTGTTCAAACATTACTTTGGAGCAATGAAGGCCACAGCTCAGTGGGTCACCTTGCCTCCAGAAACAAGCTCATTCTGAAAATCAAACTTCAAGTTTCATGCATCTACTATGATCAGGACAAACATCACTACACCACTCACAAAACCAGACTTTTAATGAAAACCCAAACTGCAGCAGACTGGATGAAAAAAACTGAAAATACCAAAAGTGGCTTGAACCCAAATTTTCACCACTAGTGGTGAAATCACAGCAGTCCATTGTCTGCTTGGCCCCCAAATTTATACACTCAGCAAGAGGGAGGTAAGCAGGAAGCTATCCCTGTGACAGCACTTGAAGCAGAGTGCAAGAATCAGGAAGATTTTCAACATCTTCCCAAGTCCTCCAGAGTCAGAGAGCACTACAGGAAAAAAAATGTGTGTGCCCAATCTAGGATTTAATGTTCACAAGTCTCCCTAAATGAGATTTAATGCTCAAGTTTCACAAATGTGTCCTCCTGCAATGAGTTCCTGACCATCAACTGTTTCTGTCTCAACAAGAGAACCTACCAGCTCGCTCCTGGCTCCCTCTGGGAATTATTCTGCACCCATGGAATGAGCAGTGGATGGCCCAGGTACACCAGAACGATCAGACCAGAGTATTATAAACACACAACATGGCTGCAGAAGCCACTGGATTGTAAAGACACTCGTCCTGCATGTGCAAATCAAGCCAGATTCCTACCAGCACAACAGCGCCCTGCAAATGCCCTGTCTGAGAGCGAATCCAAGAGGGCTCATTCCACATGACACTCATATCCCAGAAATGCTCCTCTGCCACAGCTCCACAAGGGATTGAAACAAATAAATCTGCTCTTTGTCACTGAAGAATTTATTTTTCTCAGCTATAAATGTCAACAGAAGGTTGCTCCTCCCTACTGGAGCACATGAGATCCTCCAGTGAGAAGCTGAGCTGCTGGGAAGGATTCAAGGAATGGCAAGAAACAGCCCAGCCTGGAAAACCTGGAACATCTGAATCTATTTAAGTCAAGGGAAGAATGGGAGATAACTCAAACACCTGCACACATCATAACCCAGGGAGTTAATGGGATGGGGAGCTGGGACCGAGATAAATTTAAGATAAAGATAAACCACATTCAAAAGAAACAGAAACTCAGAATGATGGAATTGGGTCGGAAGCGACCTTAAAGCTCATCTCATTCCAGCTCTCCTGCCATGGGCAGGGACACCTCCCACTATCCCAGGTTGCTCTAAGCCCTGTCCAGCCTGGCCTTGGACACTGCCAGGGATCCAGGGGCAGCCACAGCTTCTCTGGGCACCCTGTGCCAGGGCCTCTCCACCCCCACAGGGAAGAATTTCTTCCTAACATCCAATCTAGCCCTGCCCTGTCACTGGGAAGACATTTCCACTTGCTCTGCCACTCCAGGCCCTTGTAGAAAGTCCCTCTCCATCTTTCTTGTCAGCTCAAATCAAAGTTGCTTTGAAGGTGGATGGTTGGCTGGTTGCTATGAAATGCACCAATGCTCCATCATTTGAGATCTCTGAATTACAAAGACAGCCACTCCACATGACACTATTGGACCTAAGGATGGAATTCCAGCAGAAATCCTGTAACGTCCAGCAGCTCGCACTAGATCACAGCAAGCATTGCTTCTGAGACAGCTTTGTTGGAGCAGCTTTTCCTGCCTTAAAAAACAACTCCATGAAGGATTTCCAAACAATTGTTGACATCACAAAGCAGCTGAAACCAAAGCCCCCTTACAAACAAGCCCCACCATCATCACGTTAGTGTTGCTTAAAGCAAGAAATACCAACAGCTGATAGTCAGGTGTAATTTTTCCTCCCTTCCCATTTCATGTGGGTTTATGCCACTCCCAGCTATTCTTTGTGCCTGTGCTCTTTCTGAGCACTGAACCAGCATCTTCAAGGTGTTTATTTTTCTTCTGAAAAACAAATTACTTTTGTGGACAACCACAACCCAGCCAAAACCTCCAGTCACCCATCTTGGGGGGAGGAGGAGGTTGTACAGAAAACCCAGCAACAGCAGAACTGGATTGGCAGTGATACTTGGGAATTCCAGCAGTTGGGAGTTAACATGTCGGAGCTGCTTCTCTTTGAATCAATGGGTTGGCATTGACTCTGGGAAAGGCAAAATAAAAGCAGAACTCACATTTCTGCAGTAGCGGGAGAAATGACATTTTAAAAATGCCCCTGAATTAGTTTTAACAGCAACTTCCAAGAAGGGATTTGTCTCTGCTGGGGAAAGGCTCTCCAGCTGCGCCTGCAGACAGAGGATTCCCAGCTCTGAAATGCTCTCAGCCCAGCTGAGCAATGTGCTATCAGGAAGACGAGTCTTTGATTCCACCTTCCATAAAGATGCAAGCAACAGAAGTGGAAATTCTCCCATGGGTTTTTAAAAAAGCCCTAAAATCTGGTATTGAAGGAACAACTGGAGCCCATTATTTCAAGAACATTCCTTTAAAACAAAACAAGCCTTAATTGCCTGAAAACGCCCCTTGACTTGCTCAGCTCTGACTGCAACACCCGAGCTCACCTGAGCTTTCCCAGAACATCCCCTGCCACTGCAGCCAGCTGGGATGGCTGGAAGAGGATGGAACAGTGAAGTTCCAGCAGACCTATGGAACATATTCCATGTACCCTGTGGAACATATTCCATGCACCCCATGGACTGCAGGCTCCAAGCTGCATGGCCTTCACCCAACAGCTTCACAGCACAAGGCAAGGGCTCGTTTTCCCACACTCAAATTCCCAGCAGACCTCCTGCTGCCTGGTTGAACCAGTGCAGGGCACAGGATCCCAGCAAGGCTGGAAAGGGTTTGGCCAAATACTCCATGACCTGCCTTAAAACCCTGGGTCTGAGGTCAAACCTGAAAACTAAAAAGCTCCCTATGTGCTGCTGTGGGAAGGTGATGAGTTTCAGGATAGATTTAGGCAGGCTAAATCCATGCTCAGGAACATGGGGAATAGGAAAGGGCTGGATGAAAAGAACAGAGAGTGTCACTGAACAAGCAAGGATGAAGGATAGAATGTGACTTGTCGGGATGAGGACGCTGTGGTGCACAAGACAGCTTTTCTGGGAATGCAACAGGCAGAAATCCAGATGTTCCATTCTTCCTGCATCTCCCAGCCGTGGAGCTCCCCAAGCCACCTACCTCAGAGTCACCAAGTCAGACTCAAGGTCTCTTTCCAAAGGAAAAGCTGCTGGAATGGTTACGTGTGAAACCCTAAATTTGAAACAGACCCTTCCAGAGCAGCTCCAACCTGACAGCGGCCCCATTCCAGCAGAAAAGCACATGCAGATGGTGGAAGATGGGCAAAAATCTGCATTGGGACCTTTCTGCACATCCTGTTTGAATTAAGAGAGAATGCAGCCATGCCATACAACTGGAAAACCCTCTGCTCACAAGCTGATTTGTTCCCTTCCAGCTCAACTGGCTGCTGAGATTCAAGATTTGGCTGTGTCCAGGGAATGCACGTGTTCCAAAGGAAAGCAGTACTGCATCCTTATCTAAAATTCATTTCTAAAACCAGCTGACCCTGGAATGTTTGGAGCACCATTCATTATCCAGCAGCAAAACCTCATGCTTCTGTCCCCTGACAGGCATTGAGTATCCTACAAAATCATGGAAACACTGAACATTTTGGGTAATAAATGGAACAACGCAGCTATGTGCTCCTTCACCACCATCTCCCCAGTCTTGTTTTCAGTGTGGAGGATTCTGAAGTGCCTATGCCCTCCTCTTGTTCCTACAGCACATGACAGTCCTCCTGCACTGTCTCAGAGAGGAATCCACTCATGACCCCTTCTCCACATCCAGAAGTGACTTGTGTTTGTGGTGGACCATCAAAATGTCAAGCAGCCAATCCTGCCTGGAATCCTACAAAAACTGGGATTTTAGGGTTGGCAACAGCTACCACAACTATCTCCATAATCCCTGTAACAAGGTAAATTCTTGGCACCCAGGAGAACTTCCAGCTTTCAACAAGCACTCATTTCCCAGCAATTCCAGGCCAAAACCCACTGAGAGCCCAAAGGCTTCAGAAAAGCCACATTTTTGCTGCTCCAGATGACTGTGCTGAGGAAGGCCCTCACTGGGCATTACAGTGTTGAAGGAGAGCAATGTGCTGCAATCTAGGAACATCTAACAGGTCCGTCAGGAGCTGCTCTTGGTGATATCAGTCTTGAGCTCCTTTACTGCTGTTTCATGGGTGGTTTCTTCCAAGCTTGAACATTTCAGGGGCAAAGATGTGTTCAAGCCTCACTTCTGAAGGGAAAGTGGGAGAATCCTCAGCTGCAAGGAGCTCAAACTGCTGGGAGTCACCAAAATGCTCCCACAATCAACTCCATCCAACAGCACTGTTCAAACCCAAACAGCCAGTTCTGGGCTGGTCTAACAGCAAGGTGACGCCTCACAACCCGACAGCATCCCGCAAAATCGGGGCTGGGGGCCTCAACAGTCACTGCACTGACTCCCATCACAGCCCAAAACCATCAGACAAAGCCAAACCCCCTCCAGGAACTTTTCCATCATGCATCTGCCTCTGGCAAAGCCCACAGGTTTGCAGAAGAGCTGATTCAATCAACAAAGACCTTGAAAGCCACCAGAAGAACGAGGGACTCCAAGAGGGTTCGCAGTGCAGCAACATTCCTCTCCAAAAAATATCTGGATGTGCTCAAGGGAAAAAGATCCCTGAGCAGCAAATACACAGATGTGAGGAAAACACATTGAGAAACCAAAAGTTCTATAGCAAGTGGGTTTGTTTTGAGTATCTATTTCCAGGACAGGCTATTCTAATCAAAGGGGATCCAAGTGGAAATCCCTCACTTACTCTCAGGCATTCCTGATGCTGCAGCATCCCTTATTCCATGGATTTTGCAAATTAAAGGCAGCCCAGGTGTGCACACCTGGACGGCTGCAGCCCAGCTGGGCTACCACAGGTGTATTTAAGGGATGGGAAGAGGAAGGGAGAAACAACCAGCTCCCCGAGCCCCAGCAACAACACCACACTCATTTTGCACTCCATCAGCATTTGGAGTGGCTGCAGGAGCCCGATGGGCCAGGAAAGGAGAAATCAGAGCCAGGGGGAGATCAGAGGGTGTAATTCACCCTCCCAAACATCATTCATATTTACAAACTCAAACCCCACAGTGATTTCCACACCATCCAAACTTCTCCTCTCTGCAAAAGCAGGATGCACAGGGTGACTGCTCCCAAACCAGCCACCAAACCCAGCCCTTTTTGCCCATGGGATGACAGAACCAGAAAGACCCCTCTGCCAAATACAGCCCACGGGGCTGTTTATCAGTTACTCAAGAGGTCTGTGAAGCCACAGCACGTTCCTGTCGAGCCAGGGAAGCCATCGGAGTCTATAAAACAACTCCACAGCAAAGGACAGAGCCAGAAGTGCAAGAGCAACCAGTGCCACCCCGTGTTACTGGGGGAACTGGGAGCCCCGTTTGCCCAAGGGGGTTAGAGGGAGCAGCCAGTGCCAGCCCCTCACGGACAGAGGATGCTGGAAGACACGTGAGGGGACAGAGTCAACCACGGCGCCCACAACACTCGGGGCCAAAGGGGGAAACCCAGGGGCCGTGGTGGTCCAAAAACCCAGGGGAAGGATCCTGATGGGGCTGTCCCCATGAGGAGACACAAACAACTGGGATGCTGTGTCCGTCCCCGCTCAGGACCACGGGATGTCACCCACACGAGAGGAAATGAACCCATGGAACGCGTCCCAAAGGTGCTGCTGGAGGCTGTGGGTGCAAGGCAGGAACCCAGAGGACGCGGCACCCAGGAAACACCACGGAAAGCGGGGGGAGCCAGGCAGCTGAGCCAGGGAATGGGATACCCTGCACCCAGGGCAAGGGCTGCACTCAGTCCTGGGAACAACCATGCCAGGGCCAGGGAATGCTCCAGAAAACTGCAGCATGAAGACCCCGAAAGGCCAAGCCCTGGGGACACGGTGCCCCCCAACCCAGGGCCAAAGGACAGGCTGAGCCAGGAAGATGCCCACAGCCAGTACCAAAGGACGCTCAGGACAGATGCTGAAGGGACTGAACTCCCGGAACACGGTGCCCCAGAGGCAGCACCAAAGAATGCTCAGGAGAACACCTATCCGGGGAAGGGACCGCAGACCCAGCAGCTGACCCACCCGCGGGCGGGCGGCCGAGTACGGGGAGCCCCGGCCCACCCTCCGGTCCCGGGCCGCGCCGCCGCCCCCCAGGGTACCTTGATGCGCTCCCGGCACTGGGACGGGGTGCGCTCGTAGCCCAGCTCGGCCAGGGCGCGGGAGACGCGCTCGTACATGGCGGGCCCGGGCGCTTTGCTGCCGAACACGGTGCCCGCACCCTCCAGCTGCTGGTACCGCGCCTCCACCAGCCGCTCATTGCCCCACACGGCGATCAGCGCGTTGGTCTCCGCCGGCGTCCAGGACATCCCGCGGCAAGCGGCGGCCGCGGCGGCGGCGGCGGCGCCGCCAGGCGAGAAGGAGACGGAGGGCGAGGCCCCGCCGCGGGCGCCCAG
>VXAC01000599.1:2338411-2352452 GCA_013399225.1 Rhipidura dahli | reverse complement strand
TGATAATGACATGCAGACTGAAAAAGCACAGCCTGAAGCCCTAAGGTCTCTCCGTTCCCTGAGAATCTATCAAAGGTCACGGAATGTTCAAGTTCAGAAGAAAACTGACAGTTGCCATTATTTCTATGTTCTACCTTGTTGTTAAATACCTTCAAATGAAACTGGAATTCTTCCCAGGTACGAGGTTGATTGCTTAAAATCAATGCAACACACAATCAAGACCAACAAGCGAAAGAACCTTCTTAATTAACCATCAGAAAAGAAATACTGAATACCCCCAAAATGCAAGCAATATTCCTCTTTAATACACCAGTCAATAACAAACTGCTCACTCTTCTTTTACACTGAAGGAAAATTAATTCCTACTCCTCCTGAATGCAAAACCAAGAAGAGGTTACATTTTATTCCACACATAAAAATATCTAATTTTTTTCTCTTTCAAGAAATGGCTCTCTCCCTAACCTCTGTGTTTCTTGATGCACAGCACAGTTAAATTTCAGCCTGTCAAATCTTCAACACAACAGTAATTCAAAGACAGAAAAGCTGAAAGTTAAACAGCATTTAAGAGGAACTCAATAAGTCCATGCCAGAGCCCCAGGACATGAAAATCAGTAATGCAAAGCAGAGCACTCAGGCTACTCTAATATAACAAGACTTATAAACAGGATTACTGTGTTCTTTGTTAAGAACACTGTATTAAAGATCATTATTCACAACTAGAAGAGAAAGCATAAATTGCTCTTGTACTCCTCTTAAACTCATCTGCTTAAACAAAAGTTGTTTGTGTTCTGTTTGTTTGACTGGATCCTTAGGAATTCTGTTGTAAAGCCATTCAGAGGAGCTGTACACACTTAGAGCAGACATCCACACCTCAGCCCTTGAGGGAATGTTTTGGAACCACATCTCCCAGGGTGGAATAGACAAAGACATTTTGAAAGGAGAAGAGCCATCAGTATTTACATGTTCCATACTCCAAGTGTTTTATTTATTCAATGCCTAATGTACACATGTAAAACTTTCATTGCAGCAGTAAATATTTATTCCAACCAACTGGTAAAAATGTAATCATGGACCATACATGGAACAGCATTCCAGAGCACACAGGCCAAGCAGTACTTTAAGACTGCCTTCCTTCTGCCAGAAAATGCTGTATCACTATCAAAGAAGAGCAACTTTAGGCACAACAGAGAAAATCTCTACTGATCAGCATGGATCACACAACAGCATTCAAAGAAAATGAAGTAAGAGAATAAATGACATCACTGGGCAAAGTATGGGCTATGCAAACTTATGAACCCAAAGCATTTTCAAAGCAGGACATGACCACAAGATCTACTCAGTGTAATAATTAACTGCTGTGAAAGAGTTTGTACATGCAAGTCTTACTTTGTAAGAGCTTGACATCTACATTTTACTTGAGAATTGTTTCTTGCACTTTAGCGGGTTAAAAAACTTACAGAAAGACAGACCGATTCAGGTCTTCACATATTAATTATGTCAAAAAATTAATGCAATTGTATGAAGTTTAATCAAATTTCTCTTACCTAATGCTTAAACAATTCAGGTTAAATGAAATCAAAGTGTAAATAGCCTTTGCAATTGTTTAAGTGGGTCTAACTCGATCGTCTGCAGAATTAAGTCAAATCATCCCAGACTAAAACATCATTGAATTACAGATATAGGGAGAAACATCAGAACAAAGTATCACTCAGTTCCACTTCTAGAGATGCAGCCAGCCACTACAAGAGAGGAAATGAATTTTTTTCAGGCAGCTCCGGGGTATCATTCCTTAAATGGACAAATTTTTAGTAAAAAATACATGTCCTTCTGAAAGAAAGTAGTTTAGATTGTGTATTAGGAAGAAATTCTTTACTGTGAGGGTGGTGAGGCCCTGGCACAGGGTGCCCAGAGAAGCTGTGGCTGCCCCATCCCTGGAAGCGTTCAAGGCCAGGTTGGACGGGTCTAGTGTGGGGTTAGGACTAGGTGATCTTCAGGGTCTCTCCAACCAAAACTGTTCTATGAGTCTAGGATTCTCTTTAAGGAATGAAGTAAGCTTTACTTTAATCCCATAGTAATGAATGAGCAAGCTTTTGAGTTCTGTCACTTACTGTGGAAAGATTCTCAGTTCACAAAGAAACTGTAAGACATCAACACATGTTCTTTGCACAGTGTTCAGCAGGACTGAATTTTACTTGAGTGATGAAACAAAGAGAGACAAGGCAGGAATTTTTTCCTCTTTTATTTTTTCTGTCTATCAATCTTCTCATCAAAAGAGACTTCTCCCGTTCAGTCAGCAGCAGCTAAGACCAGTGTGTGTTGATCTCAAACACCCAGTCTGCACACAGCTGATGGAATTATTCCTACCTCTTTAAGGACAAAGTTTAGGAATGTCTTTGGCACTGCTGACATCCCTAGAATGTTTATTTCAGAACTGTCTATCTCCTTGACACTTGAGGCACAAGGCTATGACTTCTGTTAACCATGAATTCCCTAGAGATAAACCTGCAAGCACCATTTCTAAAAGCAGATCTCCATTGCATTAGGCCCAGGGACACTGACTGACAAGTGAATACCACTACCATACTGTGAAGGGAAGTGAACATTTTTTTTCTGAAATCATGAGAACCAAGTTGTTCACATGGGAGAGGATGGAGGACACTTTTGTCATGGAATCCTGATATTTAGTTTTCTCTGTTCTTGGTAATGACTTGATAATGACTTGGTGGGAGCAAGTTCCCATATGCCTTTCCAAAAAAGGCAAACTATGGAATGCATTCCTACTGAAGAAAGATCAATTACTTGTTTTATATGTTACCAGGCTGCTTTCATCCAAACTAATGCTGCTGTGCTTCAAGAGGAGATTGAAAGAACAAAAGCGACATCCCAAACACCCCAGTGAGCACACACCAAAGCTTACACAAGCTCTGTTTCCTTCTTGTGAGCCCAGCATCTCTACTTGGGAGAGTCTTTCAGCAAATACACCATGTATGGTAATTCCACATAAAAATCTCAACCTCTCACAGTATTTTGGTCTTTTCAAGGGCTTTTTTTCTGGATAGGACTCTAAGGATACGGACCTTTCAAGTGAAGCTTGCAACAACAGCCTGCAGCTTGTGCATACATGTTGAAAACTGGATTATTATAGCCCATCTTTTACCATCATCTACAATTAATTCTTGTCAGTGGGGAGTTTTCACAATTTTTTTGACAATTGTACGTACTGATAAAGTGAGAAGATTCATGCTGAGCTATTTGGTGATGAGAGCTATAAGATACTTTCAAAGAGGACAACAACAGTACACTCTGCTAGTGAAAAAAGCTTTGCTCTATTTTACAGTGTTGGAATTAATTTTTTATTTTTACTATGGTAAAGACAATGCTCATCAGCATTTACAAGAACTTTTCCCTTCCATGAATCCAACAGGTTTCAATTTGAAGGGAGGGTGGGAATCAAATTATAATGGCATTACCTCTCACAACCCTTATTTGTCTGGATCTAAACATGAGTATTTTGAGAAGCTTTTCCTCTTTGAGGATACGCTCAAAGTTTTCCACTAGAGACCAAGCTTTGCATAATATTGCAAATTAAATTAAGCAAGGAAAATGTTTTGCTGAAAATACAAAAGACACTTAAAAAGCATGAGATAGAAGCAACTGTATTTCATCTTAACCAAAATGAAAGTGGCAACGAGTTCAAAAATCAATGAGGGCTTTTCTGTTTTGAAAATTTAAGACGGATGCTGACCTGCTCAATATAAAAAGAAAAAAAATCAATGAGCTGATAAACAACACATGGATAGAGTGTCATCTTTTTAGAGTCACAAAGCAGCAGGGTTTTTTAGCTTGCAAAACTGCAACATTTACTTTCATATGGTCAGTGCCTGCATTCCACTTGGTTAATAAAGTACAGTAACAAGACTTACGACTTCCATATGCAACCTTAAAAACAAAAATTAAAGTGTATTGCACAAATAATAAACAGATGTTTTAAGTGTTCAAAGCTGTAAGGGATACACATTTCAAAACAAATAAGAGAAGCCACCTGAGGAAAGTGATTATTAAGGATAGGAAAAGAAGTTATTTCTACTAAAAATGTCAAAACATAATAAACGACTTTGTGAGTCAAAATGAGTGCTGCAAACTGGTTACCAGGAAGACAACCAGATGTAATTTTAAAGCATGTATTTTTAAAGGAAAATACAGTTTGGATTTGCCTCACAAAAGACTACTACCAAGCTTGTCTGGACCACTGAAGGCTACTGAAATATTATAAAGCCAAACAAGAACAGGTAATGTTTATGCACATACAGGTCAATGAAGATGAACAAAGTTATAACCAGACCAGCCAGCAGGCATCGTGCTGTGCCAGACAGGTATTCCTCATTTGTGATGGCTTCAGAAGCTGCCCACTTTTGTGATAATTCTTCAGTTTTAGATTGACCACAAAAATGTCCTTTACTGCCTGTTTCCACAATTCTCAACAGGACTCCAAAAAACTCTTTCATCAAGAATGATAAAATTCTTTTATCAAGAATGAAAGGCAAAGTTCTACTGTTTTTATTCTTGAACTTTGTTTCCAACTTCAGCTCCTGGGAAGATCTGAGGAGCTATCTATTTGCTACTGAATCAGGCTTTGGGTGTACACCACAGCTATCCCATTCTGTGTACAGAACCAGTAAACCAGACAGATTTTTGACAAGAACAGAAATTTTTTCCTGTATATTCTTTATGCAGACAACACTGAAATCTGAACATCTAATTTATGCAAAGCATCTCTATTTCTAGACGCCACATAAAAATTCCACAGTACTCAGCTTCACTATAGATATATAATTTGAAAGTATTTTTACATGAAAATTACATATTTTCCACTGTTGGCAATGAATACAGCTCATTTTCCCAGTTAAGAGCTGAATAACCCCAGTATGCTTAAAACGATTTCATTTTCAAAGTGCAAAAAAACAAGGCAAGGATTGATGATAGCCTAGGACATATTAAAGTGCAAGACTCTTGTTAGATTAAACTAAATGTTCTCCTATTTGAAACAAACAAAAAACCCCCACAGTTTTTGTCCTCACTAGCTCTGGGAAGCATTAAGTGCAGCAGATGAAATACTATCTCTGGTTAGGTCAGCTTGATCTCCTGGATCTGGTACTTGCCTACACTGTTCTGACTTCACACCTGCTCTCCCAAAACTGTTATATACAAATCTGTGTTCCAAAATTAACTTATAGGTTACAAACACCTACTCATACACTAATGAGATTAAATACCATTAAGCAGATCAAGTTGAAACTCGCTCTCTCCTCCCCCTCAGCTCACATCCCCCACTTCTTGACTAATCAGTTCTTGCTGGTAAAATTTGAAAGTTATCCAATTTTCCCTCTGGAGTATTCTTCAGCATCTCTACCAAAAACACGTGCTGGAACACTCAGCCAGTCAAAGCACGATGTGCCTTGTTACACACACAACACTGGAATTTCAAAAGCGCTCATGCTGACTTTGTGGGATTTGTGCTACTATAGCATTAAGATTTTTAATGATCTTCTAACCAACATCACATCTTTGCTCTCCCACTCTGTGAGCAACTAACTATGTAATCTTTCACCCTTTACAGATGTGGCCTGGTTGTCACACATTTACTGTCTCTGAGGTTGATGTCTGCGAGTGCCAAGTTTTTAGTGGCCTCAGTGTTGGGAGTGGGAGTATTTCTGCTCCCTCAGTGCCCCTCACAGCAGTTCATTCCCCTCCATTATTCACATTAGGGTGCATGTCAGACCTTCTGTGACCCAAGTTTAACTTACTATACCAGCAAAACACTAGACAGCAAATTTCTCTTCTGGGTTAGTTTCCTGCCAGATTATTTCATCAGCTCATGGAAGTGTCCAAGCAGCCAAACCAACACAAAGGCTGTACTGGCTCACTGCCTCCCCACACTGAAGCCCTGCTATGGATTTGGAGCCTCCCGAAATCTAAACTACTGAGAAAGCTGCTGTTAGGCTTGCTAAACAGAAAAATAACCAAACAAGGCTGTGCAGAAAGTTTGTAACATGAATGTATCTTACTTGGTATTTTTTTCCCTATTTCTATAGCACTGAATCAATTTAAAGCACATATACAGTAAAGCTTTTTATCTAAGGGGGATGCTGCAGAAAAGAACAAAATCTAAATAGGGTATCTGGCAGACTATATATTTTCTCCAGTCCCACTTACCTACTGAGCAAATCCTCAGTTAAAATCCTAAATTGGTGGAGGTGGTGAGGTATTTCTTGCTCCAAGCTGCTCAGTCTCTGAACACTAAGGGATGGTCATCTCCCTACTGTATTAACACCTTTTAGGTTATGCCACATGTTCTTGTGTGTTCACATGTACATCATACAGTAAAACTGACAAGGTAACAAAACATCAGATGCAATGACACTGACTTAAAATAATCCCTTGAGAACAGATGTAATTGCTTTTGTCTCAGGAACATTCAAGTCAGCTGCCTCTAACAGCAAAAACCCCATAAATCTTCATATTAAAGGAAGAGTGTAGAAGTGAACTATTCCTTCAGTTACTCACCAATCAGGATTTGACCTGTTTTCATTGCAGAACTACCTGGCACCAAGCCGTGTACCACAAGCTTCTCTTCACTGACTCCTCTGGTGGCTTTATCCCTTCTGCCTTGTTTTTCCACTCTTCTGCTGCTCCATGAAGATTGATGGACAATCCCTACTAAGGCCTCCAGCAGCCTCTGCTGTTCTTCTTCCCCAGCACTGTAGAGTTTTCTGGGATTTACATAAACAGACACATCTTTGTACTTTTGCTGAACAGTGACACCCATTTTCTGAGCAGACTGGTGTTTCAGTATGGAAGTAGGACCACTGGGGTGCACATTGCAGCTTCCACTGCCTTTCTTACCAGAACGCTTTGGTAAAAGACTCTTCTTTTTTAGCATTTTGGTCCATTTCTTCAGTTCATACTTTTTTTCCTTTCGTGATCCCTCTTGAATTATTTCAGCTTCATTTTCACGAAACCTGACATGATTCACTGCTGGCATTTCTGGACAGCTGTTCTGAAGCAGAATTTCTTCTTCGCTTTCGCTCAGTTCTAAATAAAATAATTCCCCATTTTTCTGCACACTATCCAACCATTCAGGCTCAAGGTCACTGGAAAAGAAAGAAGAATGATCAGTGAGCTCTGATAAGGAAGATTACTCTGCAAGTGACATCTGATTATTTTAAATAGGGAGGGGACAGAGAAAGTGCAATGGTTAAATTAAAAAAAAAAAAAAAGGAAAAAAACAGTTGCCTCCTGAACATTGAAAGATCAGCTGCTTTAAGTCTACCATGAAGGTCAGAGCTTGTTTTAGACAAATGATGGATATGGTAAGGAAAAACATCCCTCTCACATGTTAAAATAGTTTCTTCAAATGCCTTAGAGGAAAACATCCATTGCAAAAAGCAGTATTCTCTTTTCAGAAAACAAACAACATTTCTTTCACATGAAAGTTTTAATTAGTAATTACATTCATGTGCACAATGGGACTTTCTCTTAAGAGAAAAAATTCCATCCTATTTGTTCTCACCCATTTTTCCCCCTTATGCATTTGTAATATAATCATGGCATGATTTTTGAGGTGGTCCTGTGTAGAGCCTAGAGACAGACTTGGTTATCCTTGTGGGCCCCTTCTAACTCAGGATATTCTGTAATGCTACGGGAAGACAGATTGTGCTGCCATCCATTTGCAAACAGAAGATTAACATTTAAAAAATCACTTAAATTTAACATTAAAATAACCCCCAAAACAATCTAAGATGAAATCTAGGTAACAGTTTCTAAAAGCCAAGTTCCACAGAGCACATGCAAGCTCCCAGGCAAAAAAATCATTCTAAAAATGTAAAGAGGCACCACTGCTATAGAAAGAGATCTGGCAGCTGGAGTAGATCACCCAAAGGCAAGAGCAAGACACTGCTGCAAAGCAAAGGCAAAGCAGCTCCAGGATGTGTTAACAGAAGCATCATCAGCACAGTGCAAAAAATTCTTTGTCCTAATTTGGCAACACTGATGTGTCAGCCATGTCCAGTTTTGGGTAGTAGGTTTTAAGAAAGATGTAATAACTGGAACATACCCAGAGCAAAGAGACAAATACTAAGTAGCCTATAAACACATTTTAAAGGGAAGGGGACTGAAGGAATCATACTCTCTTGGCTGAGGAGAAAGAAACCAACCAAAAAATGCCTGCTGAGAGGCAACAGACCAAATGAACCTCAAGGTGAAGTCTAGAGTGCTACTCCAGATTGATGAGGATCAATAATGGCCAAAGTAAAAGGAGTACTCCAGAGGTTTAATTATCTGGGATGTTCTGTATGGAAGATTTTCAGGAACAGACAAGACCAGATAATTCTTCCTGACTAGATGACAAAGAGGTCTTGATGTTTCATAAAAGTCATATAAGGAAAAACTAGAATGGAGATTTACACCATAATTAATGCAACTGTTTAAAGTTAACACACATTCATACATTTTACACTAGAGCTGATTTTACTGAATAGAGAGTGCTGCTTTTGTTTAAAGCTTGCATTAAATAATTCAAATAGAGCATTATATTGAAAACACAGACAAATGATAAAGCTTCAAAGTTTAGCTGAACAGAGAACATTATACAAAGACACTGCACCAGAGCACCTTTAAGGCTCAGTGAGAGGATCTGGCTGGACTAACAATGCAGAAAACATTGGCATTACTCTATTTCTGGAGCCCCAGCTAAAGTCTATGGATGTAGCAGACAGAAAGAAACATCACCTACCTCCTCTGCACTTATTAGTTTTGCCCAAATAGATAGTTTAAAAGAACCATTGCTTGTCATAATTTGGTTATCCCTGATGGTCAGGGATAAATCCGAGTTTGCGACTTCTGCCGAGTCTTACTCAGAATCCTGAGTTCTTACTCAAGAAAGCATCAGAATGCTAACAAAACTTAAAGCCTGTCAAGATCACACACTATCTGATCTCTCAGAAGGTGATAGGCAAGAAATAACATGACAAGAGTTTTTCCTTGGTTTATTTCTTAAGGTGTGCTACATTCTGGCACACATGAGCAAATCGGACAAAACCAAAAATCAAACAACCCCAGCCCCTCAACCCCCCAAGCCAACCAACACCAGTACTTCCCCCCTCCCCCCAAAGAAAACCCAAACAAAAAAGGAAACACAATTAATTTACAAAGAAATAACGTTTGAATTAGCAGGAACTCCTGTGATGTACGATAGCATTTTTATTCCCTCTTTCAAAGAGACTGTGATCTTTGGAAAAGCTGTTTCTTCTTTGAGGTAGATGTCAAAATGTCAGCCTGGATGTCAGTTCATACACTCATTCTTTCTCCAGCTTTGTTGTCTGTTTTTATTAGAACAATATGGACCAAGGGAAAAGAAATGGTGTGGGCATGTGTTTACTCTGGTTACCCAAACAGAACAACGCCAGAGAGAAGTCAAGAAGGACCTGCAGTGTAAAGAAACTCTCACTCTCCCAATACAGATCCATACAGACATCTGGAAAAGCAAAGTCTGAAACCAGAAGTCTGAACCTAGGAAGAGACGGTTTTTTTCCCCTAATGCTGTAGCATCACAATAGATTTAAACCAAGAAAGGAATGAAAAAAAGAATAGAAGAAAGAAAAATCTCATTTTTATCTCTTTTCCCCTGTGTTGAAACAAGTGCTTACACAATAACCTGAACTTGACTCTAGGACTGGAAGCTTCAGTCAAGGGAGCTAAAAAACTCAAAGGCCTGCACTTCTCTTAGAGTGGTTTCATTGATCCACAGGTGTTTCCACCTTGGAATAAATGCCTGAAAAACTGGGCTGATTGAAATAGTCCATTAATGGAAGAAAGATATATTAGAAAGAGTTCTGCGGCATAAATTGTTAAACAGATAAATTATTAAAAGTATGACACATCTTATTACTAGAATTAGACATGTATTATGTGCTGGAAATTGTGGAAGACAGCTTTATTCCCTGAATGTATATAAAGAATGCCAGTAAAAACGTATTTTAGATGAAATAACTGGGAAAGGAAAAATCCCAAACACACAAGATATAAAAACACATGGCTTCAGGCTGAAATGCTTACAGTTGTCTTCTGGCTTATAAATATAGGCATAAAGTAAGGTAGATGTACATACAACAGCTCTGTCCCCGAGCCAGAGTTACAGGGCTACTACAAACTAAAGAACACTGGAAAACAATTCTAACTTCTGCCATTTGAATATCCTTTTTTCCTTCACTGCACAGCATGATGAAAATAACAAGCCGAATGTAATGTCATTGATTAGACCCTGAAATACACATTTGAAGTGTCAAGCAGTGCTGTTTTAACGCACGGAACCAAGGTAATGTTGTAAGTTTAGTAAGTTTTAATTTCATCCAAATTAAAATAACATGTACATAAATTAAAACCATGGAGGTTGCACTTATAACTGTAAAATACGTATTAGTATTACAGAATCATCTTCTGACTTAGTATTTCCCAAAAGACAGGACACTAAGGGAGGAAGACTACACCTTTCTTTCTGAAGCATGTGCCAAATCCCTCCTCCCCCTGCTTTCCAGGCCGGGTCCAGCTGGGATAGAGGGCTCAGTGCAAGGACTGCCCGCAACTGCACCCACGCCGCGTTACCGTCAGGGCTCTGCATACAGACACGGTCAGAGAGCTCGCACCGTTCTCCGCTCGTAAAGCCAGCCCCGCACCTCACCACCCACAGCATCGGGGGGCTCTCACCGCCTCCCGGCGGGCTCCGCTGCGCAGGGGCGGCGCGAATCCGGGGAAGCCCCCGGCCACCGCGGGACACCGCGGCTCGCCCTTCCCGGCCCCGCCCTTACTCGGAGCTCGCAGACAGCGAGGAGCCGCAGGAGCCGCTCTCGCTGCCGGTGCCCGCGGACTCAGCGCCTTCTCCCCCGGCCGGCTCCATCCCCTCAGCAGCGCCGCTACCGCCAAGCCCCCCGGACGCCATGACAGCCGCGCGTCCAGCGGCGCACGTGACCCGCGGCGAGCCCTCCTATTGGCCGGAGCCCCCGCGCCATGGAGACGGCGGGAAGCGCGAGGGCCCGGCCGTGAGGGGCCGCCCCGCGCTGGGGGCAAAGCGGGCCCTGCAATGGGCATTGCCCTGTGCCCGGCCTCCCCCGGCCCTCGAACGTCTCTCTGTGGCTGAACAGGAATGCATAACGGAGAACCAGACCTTGTTTAGTTGCCTGATCCCAGGGTCCCAGCACCAGTCCCGTAAAAAACACCGTTAGTGAAACTCGAGAGTCCTGCGGTGAGGCTCAGAGCACTGTAACCAAACACTGATCCGGAGGGGCAAAGACGAGGTAAAAAGTGATTCTCGGGTCAACTGGTAAGCAATGGGATGCCTCTGTGTTTTATGTTATGTGTTATTATGTTAATTTAACGAGCTGTGAGAAATTAAGGTAGCTTCTCCTTAGGTTTGTCAGGAGAGCAGTGTGGTCCAGGAGAAGCAGGGATGTGACAGACCCGAACAAGTACCTTAAAATAGCCTATCCTGTCTACAAGTGTAAAATCACGCACAGTCAAGAGAGAGGCAAAAAAAAAAAACCCAACAAATCCTACTCGGTTTTCAGGACTTAAATTATTCATATCCATGAAAAACAAGACCTATGGCAGCCCTGCAGACAACTTGCTGTGTAGCTGTGTCAGTAAACCCATCAGGACACACATGGTGAGTGGGGAAAGGGATGGAGAGTAATTGTTGGAACAAGTTTAATATGCTGGATTTAATCTCTGCTCAGTGGGATATTTGCACAGCTTCAGCAGTGAGGTTTTATAGCGCTGGAACGCTACATAGGAGTGACAGAATCCTGGTATGAAATCCCTGTACTTGAAACTGCTTTAGGGAAGCGTTTATTAGTAAGTGTGATTTCAAGTGAATTAACAAACAGAAATGTTTTGGACTCACGTCCACGTGACTAAGGCTTCAAGTGCAGTAAAAATACCTATGTTAAAACTGTGGCCATTCTGAAGTCCCTGTACAAGATGTGATTTTACAGATGATTTACTGTTGCATGGTTATTAACACTACAAACCTATCCAGAGGGGGAGACAGAAACATTTCCTATCGAAAGGAAAAAAGTTTGCTCTACTATGGTTTCATTTAGAAGTAGGTGAGATACACTGCCCCACCCTCCCTAATTATGCTTAAATTTGCAAGCACTTTCAATACACCGAGCAGCACAGTGAACTTTCTGTAGAGAAGTGATAGTCAATGCCAGATGGTGCTGTGTTAGTTAAATTTCACTGAGTTCAAGAGTTGGTTAATTGGTTCCAGTTGTTTGCTCAATAAGTGAGAAATACAGACTCTCTCTCAAGGAGGCAGTGGTATAACACCACTTGCTATTTTATAGGAATGAACATATTATGAATGGAAGGATGATGGAAGGCTTTCATCCTCTGGGAGGAGTAGCTGGGAACCACCTAAATACTTTGCTGAAACGAATGTGGAATTTTTGCTGCTGTGGGAACAATTAAAGATTACAGGATATATCTCACACAGCAGGATCTTATTTTAGTGAAGACACAGATTTTCCCACACAATCCCTCTTGAGAGGAAAGCCTCTCATTTCTTGGGCATAAACATTAGGAAGAGACTTGAAATAATTTGTCTTCTGGCAGACACTTTACACTTAGTCCAGGTAGCTGGGGCTGATGCTCCTCACTAAGGAATCCATAAGCCTTCCATGCTAAGTTGCTGTTTTTAACATGCAGATGGTAAAAATCTGCCAGGGGGCATCACTGGTATCAAAAGCACTGCTCATGCTCACTGGACAACTGGTTAATGAGCACTTAGGAGTGGATAATTAAAGCCTGAAGGTTGTTCTGATGAGCTATTCCTGCAAAGAACTAAATCCATGTGTGGAAATTGATTTCCTGAACAAGAGTTTCCTGTTACCTTTTTTTGGCTTAACGTGTTTCAAAAGCTGTTGTGCTTTAACAATAACAGTCTGCCTTGATCCATGCCTATATTCTGAAGTCGACTGAAGTTAAAAAAAGACAGGGTTTAGGACACACTGGTTCTGTACTTCAAATTACAGCTCTTCATTAATGATAAAGAGGTAAGAAGGCCCTAAGTGACTTGTTATTGTTTCATTTTTTCCTTTCTGCTTGTTTTCAGTTAATTTAATATTTCCAGGAGGGCTCTACCGACAACTGGTTAGACATAAATGATGCACTGCAGATAAAACATGATATGTTACAAGCAGATAAACTAAGAGGAAAATAGTTTCATTTTTTTATCAGTTCTGTTTCTTGTTCACACCTGTTTTACTGAAAGAAAAACTAACAAAAAATGAGTGACGTATTTTAGTTATTGATTTCTATTTTTTAAAATTCCTCCAGTGCACAGCACGAGCAAGATATGTCAGAAATAATTCCTTCTTTTTTAAAGATTAATAACAACAACACAACTCGCCCCTGCCCTGTAAAGTCTTTCTTAAAGGACAAAATATGTATTTCACAAGGATTCCTTAATAGTTAAGATTTTTTGATTACAAGATTTCCATAAAACCGTTTAAGGTTGTGATTACAGAATCTTCTGTTCACAGCTTCTCGGACAGGACTGGGTAGAGACCATCCCCAGCAAAGAGGCATGAACTGAAGAGTGACACTGGGCTGTCATTTAAATTGGGATATTTACATATGAACGGGCTCCACGGAGAATGAAGGCTCCGTCTGGGACCAAGGGAACAGAATTTTTGTGACCAAACACTCCAGTGCTGAATAAATAAAATAGACTGTTCTTTCTGACTTCTTAAGCTTTTCTGTATCAGCTCTGATCACAGAAGGTGTTTTAGAAGAACATGAAACCAACAGGAAAACAGCCGTGAAGACTCTGGGAAGAGCAGTACAGCCCATCTCATTCTTTTGAAAAACACTCTTACAGAGTTAAGAGTTCTCTCTAGAATGAAAAGCAGCTGTAATTTTCAATTTATTTTCTACTGCTTTTACTTCACCTTAAATCTTTTAAATGCTTTTTTTTTTTTTTTTTTTT
>VXAC01000599.1:2218584-2336687 GCA_013399225.1 Rhipidura dahli | reverse complement strand
TTTTTTTTTTTTTTTTTTTTTTAGGATCACCTGCTATGCATAGGAGGCATGTCAGGCATGAAAGAAAACCATTATTTGCAGTCAGGCAACGTGCAAATGTTTCAAGCATGAGTAGCCTTATTCCACTTAGAGTATATTAATATAAGCAATACCATGGAGCAGCATGTTTTCAATCGGGCTCTGAAATTTTCTGTTAAGTCACTGAAAAGTCCACGGGCAGGGTTTCAGAGGGTTTGTCTGCATGTGAGCACATTTACTGTGCATAAAGGCTGTGCATAAAGCAGCCTCAGAGTGCCATGCCGGAGCAGGCTCATTGCAGCGTGCCCTCCTTGCTGTGCTCTGTGTTTTCTTCCCCTGTGCTCACAGGAATGGATTTCACACGGCTGTTCCGTCTGACGCCTTGAGCTGGAGTTAATAATCGCTTGTTAGTTTCCATAGCAAGAGCTGCTTGGAGCTGGCACTGGAAGTGCCCGTGTGCTTCTTTTGTGCAGCTGGAAATAAACCAACGTGGCTGAGAAACAGGAAGCGGACACTTAACAGAGCTGGGGATGAGCTTCTCTTGGATTCTGCTGAATGGGATGCGTTTTTCTTTGTAAAGTTTTTGCGGCTACCACATGGAAAAAGCCATTAAGGGTGACTTTCAAAGTTTTGCACGGGCCTATTGGGCAAAATTCTATTGTCGAGATGTCTTTGTGGGGGGATACTGTGGAAAATCGCACGTTAGGGATGGTTAACGCAGGCGAAAAAGCAGCTGCATCTCCTACAGTGTGCCTCCTGTACATCCACGTAAGGATTTTTTCCCGTCCCTCTTGGATCTGTACGGGAGTTAGAACACATTTTCCCCTCCCCTTAAGGAAGGGTTCAAAACGCTTATGGCACGGACGCAACAGCATCAATTCGTATCGAAGTCTATCAGCAACTTTCTCTGCACATCTGAGAGTCCCAGGCGGAGCGTCGTAGTTCCCCTCACCTGCACGTCCTCCCCTTCTCCAGGAAGGAGTGGGGGGAAACCCGAGGGCGCCTCGGCTCCCCGCCGGCAGCCGTCCCTTCCCTTTCCAGGCCGTGCACACCGGAGCAGCCCCGGCTCCCGCCGCCCCCTGCCCGGGCGGCAGGACACGGCCCCCCGCCCTTCTGCCGCCACGACGAAAGGGGAGCTTGCTGGGGATTCGCTCCACTGTCCCTCCGCCCGGCTGGTGCTGCCCTGCGGAGGGACAGGGGTGCGTCTCCCAGGGGCGCCGGAACCTCCCGACGTCGGAAAGCGATCTCAGGCAGCCGCCCCCCGCCGCAGCAGCCGCCCCCGTCCTCGCCACTGACCTGTGCAGCAGGACGCTCTGCACGGAGTCCAGGTCCTCCAGGTTCCTGGTGACGGGCCGCGGGATGCTGTACCTCCCCGCCCCGAACATCGCGGGCGGGCGGGCGGCCGCGATCNTTATACTCCCTCCCCCCCCCGCCCCAGAGCTTCATCCACAGCTCCCACTATGTGAGAAAATAGTTTTCCTCCATGTATTTTCCTTCTGGCTAAGATAATGCATTGCCCAGTTGATCCTCTTAAGTAATAATATGAATAATCACCAATCCCACAAAATCCAATCCAGTCTTTGATTCCCTCTTTCACAAAACAGTAGTTACAAGGGGCTCCAGATGATCACAGGACTCCTTATGAGTTCCTATCTGCAAAATTCTGATGCAGTATATTGCATGAGCAACGCTATGGATGTATAAAAGGGGTGTGACCCATATCTTCACCGTTTTTATTTCTTACCCATGAAGTGCTGTAATTTTTCTCTGCTCCCTTTTATGAGATCAGTTTTCTCTAATGCTGATGATTTTTCAAGGTGTGGTCATCTCCTTCAGGTTTTCTCCAAAAGGTGATATAAGATCAATAGCTAACAAAGTCTCAAAATTTGTTATTAAAAGCATCAGCTTTAGTTTCCTTCAGACATTGTTCCTGAGGTAATTACAGCAGCACAGCAATGCAGTAGTTTCCCAGAAAGACTGTAAGAGGAGGACCACTGGCATGATATACAATGGATAGTGAACTGGAAATAAAACTTTGAATATTTTATCACCCAACTCCGTGGGATGGTGGCCACTGCATGGAGCAAAAGTTTCAGCTTTTTTGAAGACTTTGGCTTGAGTAGGCGGTGGCAACAGCTCAATTTGGAAAGGGTGAATGCAGAATTACCATGAGTCTGTGGCTGGGATTCTCACCAAGTAGCGTGACTTGAATATTTAGTTGTCTTAAAATTTTTTTCTTTTCTTAAAATTTTATTTTCTTTTTTTCTTTGACACCATCATGAAATTTTAAGAGAAGGACAATCCCCTCTGAATCTAACTCCTGTAAAAGATTCGGAACCACCATCCATTGAGGTGAGCAACAGCAGCATGAGTAACAATTATGACCATAAAACTTTTGTCATCATTTTTGACACCAGCGTGCCAGGGAAGCTGAAGGTACACCAGGATTTTGTGTCTAAGTAGCAGTGACTGGAGTAGTTTAATATGTACAGTATCAAAATCAGCACAAGGCTTCCACAGTGGGCACTGAGCTAAGAGCTTTTTGCAATACCCACAGCTTGATTTCAGAAAGCTGATGGAAAATTCATGGTGGTCGTGTCACCATTGCCTTAGAAAAACACTCAGGCACCATCCATGTTTCTAGGTGACTGCACCGTTGCAGTGGGCAATGTGTGATCTGAAGCTTAGAATATTTCATGTAGAAAGATTCCTGGAAGTACAGATCAGATGGCAAGGTGAGAATTTTTCCTCCTGTTCACAGCTATAGCTACTTTTCTTCCCAGTGTGTCTGCTATGGCAAATTGAGCCCTGAAAATGTGGGGGAGAGACAAGACAGGTAGTTTTAAGCAATTTGTTCACTTTTTCTACAAGCTGAATTGAAATTTTAATAAGGCAAAGATTAGCTGAGGATGCTTAAGATAGCACTGATCAATCAAAAAAATATTTGTACTTCCTCTTTGATGTAATCAGCTTTTGGCAGCTGATCATACAACAGCAGCATGATTAGGAACCAGAGCTGCTAGCACTGTCTTTTCCTCAAGCAAATCAGAGGCAAGAGTCCCTACACATGCATACTGAGGCTGTACATTTTAGGCTAGAATGTCATGTAGATCTGGAACTTGGGCAGCTTATCCGGACTGCTAGATTCCCACTGGTCCTGTACAGTGTGGTTTTTGGAATAACACTCTGCAACAGCAGCAGAGCTAAAGGCTGCAGAGACTTTACTGTACTTTTTTTTTCACCCTTTGTACTGTATTTATGCCCTGAGGGAGCAGAGATGTTTAATTTGTACACAACAGGGGTGTGTTTTCCCAATTCACTTAGGTCAACACAAACCCCACATCTGGGGCTGGAATTTGATGGTAGAAAACCCCCAAACATTACCATCAAAATCACCCTGTGTGTCCAGAAGGCCTTTCCAAGATTCTTGTGAGCTTTTCTTTTTCCCTGGGCTCCTTCTCACTGGGAGACCACTTTTTTGGTGCTTCTTAAACTACTGACCTAATGCTGAATTTAATGGTAGTATCAACTGCTACTAGTATTTTACTTTTACATGGGTTTAAAATTGATTGTGAAGATCTTTATTAGAATTGCTTACAACTCAACAAAACTAAAACATGTAAATGTAAGTATGTGCCAAAATGAGAGAAGGTGACTTAGATTTTGTGTGGCTTATGAAATGGCAGATCCCAAAGCACCACATTGCTGATAAGCAGGCCAAATTACTAATTTTAAAATCAAATAGAATGTTTTTCTAGTTATGAATTACAACTTCTACCACATTTGTGAGCCTAGACTCAATAGTTATGGGTGACACCACTGGAAAATGAAAGAGGAGCAGAAAGTCAAAAGTGGTACAGTGGATACTTTCAGAGCCCTGTATTTTTTTCCTGAATATATTTACGTTACCTTAGTTGCACATAAGTTTCTGAAGTTAAAAGACAGGAGTCTGAGCTAGCATTAATCCTGTAACAACTTCTGCAGATACCCAGCCTTTGACATTTACAGGAATTACTTTATTAAGTTTTATTGAGATTGAAGTTTCACTAAAATACAAAGTGAATTTCATTGTATTTTCTGCAAGGTTTTAGGCTACCAAGAAAGGAAAGGCACTACTCCATTTGAAGTTTGTCACCTCTTGTATTTGTACATGAATGAGAACATGGTACTAGAGAACACTTTGCTCAATCCAATGAAATACGTACAGCTGGAGAAAGATTATAAAAGTCTGCAATGCAGAGGAAACTAAACCATTAGGGAATGGGGAAGGAGGAAATCCAACCAGTTTAAACACACAGGAATGACAACAACAGAGAATTTTTAGATACACCCTGCCTACAAAATAACTGTAGCATGCCTGGGTTCCTATTCTGTTTGTGGCACTTTTGCTGCCAGCTGAACTGCCTTATGAGAACTCTTCTGCTTTGTTACAGAACAATTCTGGTCTTGCTGATGTAAAAAAAAAAACCAAAAAAAACCAAACCAACAAAATACTATGATGCTGTGTTTATGACATACTCCTCTTTCTGAAATTATGCTATTTTTTTTTTCTCCAGCAGATGTTAGGCTCTAATAGATTATGCAACTATTTCCTATGCTAACAAGGTCAGAAGTTTTTGAGTCATAATCCCCTTTTGGAAAAGACTAAAAGGGATAGTAAAGCTACTTTTGCTGTATTTGAATACTTTTGATCTCCTTGACTTGTCTGGTGAGTTTTAGTGTGCCCAGGAATCAAAGATTAACCAGCATTTATGGACTGCATGAGGTGGAAATCAGCTTATTAGTTTGTATGTATGACATGTCATTTACGTCATGAGTCATGAGATACTGGCACATGGGGGGAGTTGAAACATTTTGGGAGAGACTTCATTCCTTCAACTGAAGGAAAAAGAATCCCTTTTTTTTTTTTTGTCCTGTTTGATCATACCTGTGAGTAAAGGACCTTACTGTTTTCATTTCCCAAAGTAAGGGCCATGGCAAATGGTTGTTTGGGTACAAGGTTACTTTCCTGTTCTGCCACTCTGTGTAAACATTCCTCAAATCTGTAGTGGTTTATTTCCAGTATGACCTGATCTGCTGCTGATTAACAGTGGATAGTGATGGCAGTTCTGTGGAGTGGGTATTGTTGTTCTTGGACAACAGGGCAGGTTCTCCTTCACCAGAAGCTGCTTCCTCAGGCTGCTACTGCCTGTCTGTTGTCATGTTTAAAAGACTGAGGGGTGGGATTGGTGGGTATTTTTCCAAGGAGATGTTTCCAGGCCTTGTCTCTTGTCTACAAACAGCTGTCAAGAGTCTAAGAGGCAGAGGCAATACTCTAGTTTTCCCTTCTGACACAATCAAATATGTATATCCACTTCTGGATTTGCTTTTGTTCTAGTTGAGGCTAATTGTATGTGAAAAAACCCAAGCACACAGAGATTTTGGTGTTATTGCATCACTTAAAGTATGGCTCCTTCTTTTGTATCTCTGTGGAGATAGCTGGGTTCCCCAAGCTGTCCTGTTACCTTCCTTGTGTTACACCAGCACTGCACTGCAGAAAGCAGAAGGAGCAGCTCTGCTACACTGAGTTTAATGATCTCTTCTTCTCAGAGTGCAGGGGCAATGACCATTCAGTGCATTCCAGGGTCTGCCTTCAGTCCAGCCTTCCAGCAGCAAGAGAGAAAATCCAGTTTATTTGTCAAACAAATCTCCTACGGCTCTGGGGTCTCTTCAAAAGCAGACACAAAGGCAATGCTTTTGGCAAACTGGTGAAGTCAGCAGTACAGGAACCCCTGGAAATACAAGTTTATAGTCCATGAGGAAACCATTAATCCAAAGAGTAAGTGATAAGCTGAAGAACAGCATAGGATGATGTCACTGATTTAATATCAATCTTTCAGTTCTCCAAAGACTCTTTGTTTTGCAGAACAGTGGGGATAGGTTGGCAACATGTGGCTCCTTCATGGCCTTTAAAAGGACTTGCTGGATTCTTATTACTTCCCCTAAGGCAATTTTTGTACCAGTGAGAAACCTAAACCTAATTGAAAAAGCCACTCTAAAAATTATTACATGTCTGATATATAGCAAAGACTGACAAAACAGAGCTAGATTTTGTTAAACTGAAGCTGATAAAGTTCTTGCAAACTTGTCTATAAATACAGTTTGTGGTCATTGTGAGAAATAGATCAGAACCATTAAAAGGGGCAACATGTGTTTTATGCGAACATCTGTGCAAAGTATAAGAATATGTGGCAAAAAAAAATCCTTGAACTTTGACCCTAGATTTATTTTCTAGGTTTGATTTTAAGGCTTTCTCTCCCTCTTAGCCCCAGCTTCTGGACTTGTCTGAGTTTCTGGAGGCACAGACTTTGGTGCATTGCTTTGGAACACCCTGTCTGTAATAAAAAATTTTACCAATACACATATTTTGTATGTGCCAGCTCACAAAACAGCATTTTTGCATTAATATGAATTTTCTATTTTTGTGTGAGAATCTGAGAGATGCATATGTAGAATTTTTCTGGCTTAAACAATTTATAAAACTAGTTTAATCATGTGAGAAGTAGAATTATTTTAAAGGCAAAAGACTTTTTAAATTTTCCTATCAGGTGCGCTGGGTATCCTCTGCTTCTTAAATATATAAATGCACAACACCCAAAGCAATCTCAACTGATTTACAGCATGAGAAAATAGATAATCTTCTCACTCATTTAGTTTTCATCAGAGGTTACTATTTAAAATATAAATATTTTATGAAGTTACAGATTTTAAAAAAGCAAAATAGCACCACCTGGTGCTGATCAAAGTTTTTACGATCAGTTCCAATCTCAGTTTGAGTTTATTGCTGTACATAGAAACCACTGGCTTTCACAATATCAATTTGAGGTCAGATAAAGAAATAACCTTATTACTATTTCTATTTTTAATGCTTTAGCTTCTTTTTATTATAGACCTGTACACACCCCCCCTATACCCCTCCCCCCCCCAAATCTTTATCCATTATTTACCACTTTTTAGGGACTTCTAAAAAAAGTTATTTGTATAGCTTAAACATTCTGGATATATGTAACGAGTTATTAATTAAAATGTTATTTCTAGGCTTTTCTTCAGCTCGTTTAGATTTGAGGATGATGAGAAACTACAGCTAAAAGTGAACTTCACCACTCTTTTTCTTTGTTTCTAATTATTTTTTGACTTCCTCATGGTGCTCAGAAATAAAAACATAATTGAGGTTAAGCCCTATACCCTGAAAGGACTTCAGCTGCCTAAGACCTGTTGAAATCAATGGAAAGTTAAGTGCTTGAGGACAAATCCCTAGGAATTCATTTTTTAAGCATTATACTTTTATATCTGCAAAAAAAGTTCCCCATTCATTCCTCCTCAGTGACTGATGGTAACATTATGATCACTTTGTCTCACAAACACCACTTTGTGTGTCACTGTTCTGCTGATGATACTTTTTAAAAGTGACTTGCACATCATCTCTTGTGAAGTAAAAAACTTATAAAGCCAACACATTCCTGGAATAAACATCAGCACATTCATAAAGTAAACAAACAAATAACTAGGTAAACTCACAAATGAGGAGGGGATCGTTTGGGAGTTTGTCACAACATTGTTTTGGAATTTATTCTGTTCTATATTGATGTGTTTGAGGTATGAAAACCAATTAAAAATGGAACTTTCGTCAGATTAATGACGAAGAACTAAGTACTTAACCCACAGAAATTGCTGACTAGGAGTCTCTGCATGAGAGAGTTACTCAGACATAAAAGAACCATCAAAGCTGTTTAGCTTGGGCACAGTGCTGTAATGATACATTGCTGCTGCTGTGCTGCACATCAAATCAAAGCAGCCACTGCTCCAAAAATAATTGTTATTTCTTAGATAGTTGCTAGCTACATGACAAAATCCTGATGTTAGTGTAGCTTTTATGATTTCTGCCGTTTTGGGAGAGAACTTTGTAAATACATTGTGTCATGTCTTGGCTTGATAGTTGTCTTCCAGCATCGGGACTGTTTCTCACTGTGTACACACATAAAATTCAGGGTTGTCATGGAGTGGTTTAGGATGGGGTGCTCTCCCTGTCTAATCCAACTCACTTCTAATCAAACTGCAGTGCAACTTTAATTTCTTCTGCTCCCTGCAGTTCCAGCTATTTGCCTTCCTTCTTATAGAGGATCTGTGTTTCATGGTATGGCTGTATTTATGATGGGTTTGGTTTCAGTATCCACGGAGGGATTTAGGAGTGCAACTAACCAACCTTGCTAACAAACTTTCACTATATATTTTAATTTCCAGGCAGGAAACACTAGAGGGCATTGCAAGTTCTGTGCTCATCCGTGTGGTAACTCCGAAGTGCTCAACTGTAACAGCAGTCTTCTCAGTTAACTAATAAATAACTCAGATTAACTAATAAAAGCTTCCTAACATGATGGAAGAAGCTGCAGAGACCATTTGCAGACTGCAGAAAAACTTCTGGCACTTAAATGACAAATACAGTGTTTGCTTTGGTCAGCAAGCACACGTAGCAAACACCACCAAAAGCAATATAATGTGAAGCTGCACATGGATTTCTCTGAAAATGGAAGCACAACTATGTTAAGTGCATCCATTTCTGCAAATAGAATCGTGTAACTTGTGACTGGCAGCTGGCAGGGTTCTATATTCCAAGCCATCTCTGGTCTGAAAAGTAGAATATTTATTTTCCCCATATGCATCGAGCAAATTCTGTGCAAAATTTAACAAAAATACTGCTAATTTCACTAGGGTCAGTTTTAAGTGAGTTCAAAGCTGCACATGTGTTTTTATAAAGAGAGAAGAAAAGTACAGACAGAATGTATATACACAAAGGGGAGATTTTAGGAGTAGTTTGGAAGTCAGCAATGGGAATAGAATTTGCAAGATTGTTCATTGATTTTGCTGCCAAAAATTCAAGCTTCTGTCCCCTATAAAATGTCACTGATTGTTCTTCCCGGAAATACGAGTGCAGGAAGAATTCCAAGGACGCAAAGAGCTCTTGAGACAGAATTGCTCATATGGGATGCACAGAGGAATGTCTTCCTTTGACGAGACAAGTTGCTTACCCTCCCTTATCTCTTTATCTGTTTTAGATGCCTGTTTGTGTCTGCATGTGTCAGAGTTCAAAGAGGTTTGTGTTTGGTTTTTGGGTTTCTCTTGGTTTCTGCTTTTTCTTTTTTTTTTTTCTTTTTTTGTGGGATTTTTAAAGTGTTTTTTTGCTTTGGTTTGCTTTGGGGTTTTTTTTTTGTTTATTGGTTTGGTGTGGTTTTTTGGATTTTGTTTTGGTTTTTTTTTTTTTTTTTTTTTTTCTTTTGGGAAGTGCAAATGGTGCCACAGTGTCGGAGGTGAGGGAGTGATGCAAAATGCTGCAAGGAAAGGTAGCCTCCTCCTGCTCCCCTGATTCCTATCAGCTTGGCACACCTTCACAGAGCTGTGCACGGTCACAGGCTCTAGTATTTAACCAAAAATGACAAAGCCTGGATGCTTTTCCTTAGTTGTTTTGCATACTGGTAACTTACCCAGCCCATGTAGCTATTTAACAGTGTCTGTCACAACTGAACTGTTCTTAGGAGTGTTGTAGATTTCATATCCAGAAAAAGACATTACTCATTTTTCTAACCGAGTTTTCTTTTTTGGAAAAATCACAGGAAATGGAGAACTAGAATACTTACAGACACTGATGTATTATAAGGGATATCAGAAAAGCAGGAAGCCAACTGCACTGAAACTTGCCTCCCATGACTTTAAACCAGTCTCAGCAGAGGCATGTTGCCATTAGAGAATGAGGACACATGAGGAGGAATCCTAGGAAGTTCTGCAATAGGACAACAAGCAGACAACACTTCTCTTTTGATTAAAGCTTTTGTGCAAAAGCCAGTGTAGAATGAAGCATTTGATTTGCAGATAAAGTAATGGTGACTAAACCCATGCTCTCACAAATAGAAAATACATTATTTGAGGATCTGAGTTTTGCACTGTGACTACAAGGGAGATGATCCTTTCAAGAAAGTATGTTTTGCAGGGACTAAGAAAGGGAAATTAAGTGTTTTCATCACTGGATTAGTGTTTCAAGTTCACTTTCAAAAAGTCTGGTAATTCAAGATAAACAAGAAGTGAAATGTGATCACCTCTGAGAACACTGGTGGCAAGGTTATAGTATATTGTATATTTATTTGTTAACAACAGGAATAAGGAACAACTGTCAGCAAGGGAGAACTTCAAATGAACTCTCTCTACCTGTCATAAACCCTGGGGCTTACAAAAATAACAGGCATCTTATTGCATTCTTCACAAGTTGTCAATAAAAATCTGTGAGGCTTGAGGTCACACAGAAATGTCTGGAAATTACAGAAAATCTGCAGTGGAAGCCTACTAAAATGAGGACCAGAAGTCCTACAGTGTTTTCCAGCAGAGCTGCATCAGATTTGTGTTTGACAGTTCAGGCTTTTGTGAATTGCTTTCTTTCTTATTATGAAAAGCTGCTTGAGTGGCCACTGGCTCTAGTTTTCACCAGAACAATTGCACTCTAAGATTTGACAATGTTTCTGTTCACTGTCAGATGCCATGGATTCTGCTGTTTGGTAGCAGCTGTTATGACAGGGAATTTAGGTGCTGGCGGCTCAGCTAAAGCCCATCCTTGACGAGATGAAAGTTACTAAATGAGAGGTCTTCAGGAACTCAAGTACAGTACCTGCACCTTCTGCACCAGTAACACCTTGTGTTTTGGCATTGTATTTATCTTTAAACCTAGTTTTCTTTACCTCTCAAATATTTTTTCTGTTCATAATCAGCTGTAGTTAAGAACTTGCACGGTTCATCTGTGCCTACTTGTCACCATTCCAGGTAGTGGTAAATCATAGAATCACTTTTTTCTAGCTGTGGCTAGTCAGAAAATTATTTCAGCTTCTTTGGTGATGAACTTGCCACAGCAATCCATGCATTAATCTGCAACTTTCATGTTCCAAACAACATAAACTTTATTTATCTACTATCTACTCTCCCTGGCACACCCTGTCTCAGGGTTTCCAGCACATTCCTGACAGATAAGGTAAAACATGGGACAAGTATTTGTAGGTAGGTTGAAGAGTCAGATGCACAACCAGAACTTGGCCAAAATTAATTAAAGGACTTTTTTTTAACTGTTGCTGCTGTCTAACCTGATTGTAACACCTTTGATGTCAACAGGAAAACATGTACATTGAGTTGACTGTTAAAATCACAGTGTACTTTGTAGATGTAATTACACTTTTAAATTATTAAGATAAAGCCTTGTTTTCTCCTTGGGAGAGTCTCAAGTGTTGGAATCTGTAAATTATTTGTGCATCTGTAATGTGCATAGAACAACTGTGTGACTGCCTGTTAATATTCAGTAGTTTAATGAGAAAGAAGACTGGGAATCATCAGGAAGATTATTAATAAGAGAAACCAGATCAGCGTATTGCCCAACAGGAAAGAAATATGAAAATTCTAGGGTTGAAGGAGACTGCTGTGATATGTACAGGGAAAAAAAGGAAATATTCTGTTAATTTGGAACATAGACTAACTTAAAACTCTTCATAATATCTGGTACCTGCTGCACAAACCACTACAACTTATGTTCAGCTGGAGCTTTCTTAAGCACAAGTGGTTTATATGAAGAAAAAATTCAACTGCAGTACAGCAGAGCACATCTCTTCAATTTAAACCAGCATGCCAAAATATTACCGATGCATTCCAGAAACATCTATAAAGGCAGAGCTAATGCAACTCTGCTTTTATTAATGCCCAGTCATGTCAAGATGCATAACAGACCCTCATTATTTTAATAAATCAGTAACAAGGTATGCCATAAAATCATATTGTAGCTTAGCATTATGTTTTCTGATTGGTAACCGATGAGGTCAGGCTATGGATTTACTGGAGATCGCTGGAAGGGCAAGGTGCAATCATATTGTTTAGATTATGCACTAGTTTCCATCTCATAGTGAACTCTGAAATACTCCTCTTTTTTTTCTGAAGTGTTATTTGAAACATTTAGAATATTTCTGCATGTATTATATGTGGACATTGTTTTAAAAATGCTTCTAAAAATAATTTCATACCCAAACACTTCAAAGCTCATGGATCTTAGTAGCTCTGGCACCTTTTTTTGACAAGTACCTCATAGTGGTGCTGTGCATACCTATGGATATTTCTGGTTAAAGTATCCAGTTTTCTTCTTTATGTCACTGAAAATGGATGTTCAGGACAGAGAGCAGTAGTTAAAGAGCTCTGAAAACAGCAGCTGATCGTGTAACTAAAAACACCTTCTTCAACTTGGAGAATTGGATTCTTAGCTTTAAGGCCTTTAATGAAAAAAGAAATAAAACTTTGTCATTTATATTGCATCACTTCCATAATAAATAAAATTTTGGAATTTATGCGGATTTTTAAAGAGTATTTCAGCAACTGACTAGAAGATGGAGCTTTCAAGAAGGATGTCTCTGATTTCATCCTAAATATTGAGGAATGGATTGAGAGAGCAAGTCCAGGATGCTCTTTTGCACCCCCGAAACAGAACATAAAGTTACTAACAAGTTACTTTTCAGAATTCTTTTGAGGTTGGATGTGGCCTGATTGCTCCCATCATTCTGCAGGGCAGCAGAGGCAGCTCTTTCAGCTCTGTAAAGGGAGAACACGACGAATTGCCCTCTAGCCGGTTATGGAATTCTGTAAAGGTTAAGGAGTTACATTTCTGGAGAGAATCCCAGTTTGATCTCCTCCACAAAGGCCAACAGTAACAGCAGGGTGTTACTGATTAAAGGCTGGAAAACGCAGACAATACAATTTCACAGAAGACTAAAAAAAAATTCATATTGTGCAATTTTAAAATGTATTAGAGCAAAGATTTAAAACCAGTACCTATTTCATCAATTGTAAGCCATTATTTTTAAGTTAACAAGTCATTATACCTAACAACTTATACTATAGATAACCTTTAAATAATGTTTCTGTATTTGAAAACTTTTTTGTTTCCTCAGACATAAAAATAAACATTCCAGCTCATACTTTGTGCTCAATAATAAAGTATTTTCTCAAGTACAGGCTTTAAAGAAGCAAATTCTGCTTAATCTGCAGATACTACTGAAAACAGCCCCAGCTAGGTGCTTCCCCAGAAACCATGGGAACTTTTCTCGAGTACTGAGCCAAGGAGAGAGGCCAGGAAACAGCTGACTGCAAATTACTTGGTATGTTGTTATTTGGCCAGAATTGTCTGGAATTACTTTACATTTTATGTGTCAGTAACAAGTTCCTGATAACCTTTCTCTGTACCATAAGTGGTTGTCTCTTTTGTCTAATCTGATACAATCAGTGCACATGAACTTTCAAAGTCCTAGACGTTTTCTACTGACAGCTGTGCTCGCATTTGCTGAGACAAGGAAGACTTGCTTTGGGCAAAGGTAGTTAACAACCTTGTAGATATAATGGAAAACAAGAAGCATTTTGAAAGATTTCCTTCCCTACTTTGCCATCTATCTAGTTGCTGGCCAGCATTCTAACTTATAAAAAGGCAGTTTAAGAACTCCTAAGAAGTTAAATGGGACAATATTGTTACCTTCCTGTCCTTACATAGTGAAGAATAATAACCTCATTAGTATTTTGAGGTATGTTGTAGAATTGATGCATCTATTCCTTTAACGGTGAATGCAGTTAAAAATCTGTTCCCTATCTCCATTTTAAATTTGTCTTCAGCTACAGCCATTGTCCACATTGTTCTTGTTAAACAGAATTTATCTTTGTCATTTCTGGAGATGACAGTTCATTAGTTATTTGGTTTTGGTTTTTTGTTTTAAATAAATAGGCTGACCGATGGACATGCCCTCACTGTAAGATGATGCAAGGAGAGGAGAATGTGCCTTAATGTCTGTGGCATTATCTTCTCCAGCTCATCCCCCAGGCTTCCAGTCTGGCACTCTTCATGGTTTCCACACATTTTATATATACTTCCAGATCATTGGTCAAAATATTAAATGCCAATAAACTTAGTCCTGATACCAGGAAAATGCTATCAGATGCAGTTTTATTGAATTGAGATTTCTAATGGATATCCACTTTGAGATACATAAACAAACTTTTTCAAGGTAGATAATGTTCTATTTTAAAGAATAATTTTTTCACATAAAATTAAAAAATCTACATATATTGCCATTCAGTTTATAATGTGGTCCAAAGCCAAATATTAATCAAGGAAAGTTTCTTTATTTTACTCTTCTTTGCAATGTAAACTTTTTATTGAATGAGTCTGATGTATTTTTTCATTTATGTTAAGAATTTCTTATTAGGAACAGCTTAAGCCCTCTTGATTAGCTGTAATGGAAATAAACTTTTCAAAACAGGGTTTCCTACAGATTTGCCTGTGTAGAATGAATCTGGAAGCAGGACATTCTGGTTTTCAAAATAATGAAAATCCCTCTTATTTCTGACTATTTAAAGTTTTCATCAGATTGCAGAGACAAGATGAATGATTTTCCCACAGTGGGTGATATGGTCACCATCAACAGGAGGCTTGCAAAAGTCATTTTAGATGTTTTATTATGGGCCAGATTTGATTTTGTGATGTTTCATATCTTGTACTGTCTGTACTTTGAGTTGTTTCAGCATATCCATAGGGCACTGAATTTGATTCTTTAAAGGACAAATACAGTTCTCAATTTTTACAAGTTCACATAATTATTTTCATGATGCTGTACTAAACATAATGGGTGCATTTAAAAATATGCACAGCATTTGATTACTTAAGCATTTTTATCTCCTAGTGTTCCTATCAGATGTGGAGAGCTGTCAGCATGAAATGGGATCCTGTAACTTCTCAACCTTATCTAAGGAAAAAAAAAATAATCAGAACACCAGAACATTTTATGGATTTTTATTGTTTGGAGATGCCTGTAATTGCTTTGTATTGCAAAAATACTTGCCATGTTCCAACTGTGCTCTCCAGAGAGCTGGATCAAGAATTCCCCTTGCTAGCTTTTAGTTAGATTTCTCTGCCTGCTGGGGCTTTTGTTTTAAATTACCCATCCAGTCATTAACTTTTGCAGATTTTTTGTATTAAACACAACAGTTACAAATGCTTTAATTTTATATTTTATTATTCGCTAAAGCCCTCCAGCTGGCCAGATTCCTCCTGTGTCAACATTCTGACACTTTTGTTTAGGAGATATATCAGCATGTACAAGGCAATGGCCAATGAAATCTCCATTATCTCTGTTTGACAGGGAATGCTTTGAAAGGCTGTGTATTTTTCATGAATAGGAAAAAAAATCAAAGACAGGAGAACATCTTGGGCCTTTGCACATAACAAAGGGGGCATATTTATTGACTCATTAATACTGGATGTCAGATGGCTGTGTTGAGAGTCGGCAGTCTCAAGTGTTCCATCACCTACAGGGAGTATTAAATATAGAATAAACAGTTCAGTATAAACCGAGGGGCCATTTTTCTAGCAGAATAGCGGGTGGGTCTATTAAGTTAAATTATTAACAGTGAAACTGAAGTCACAAAGCCTCAGATGAAATTCCAGGCAATAACTCATAATTTTATAGCTTTCTATCCTTGATTATTCCTTCCTCCCCAAACCTTGAACATATTTCTTTCTACAACAAAAATAAGCTACCTTCCTTTTTTTCCCCCGCTCTCTTTTGACTCTTCTTTCAGGCTTGGTATTGATTCTATTTTTTCTCTCACTTCCCTTGCAGAGGTTTTAACAGCTTGTTTCCCTCCATTCTATTCCCTTCTTGCCCTGTACTACTGGCACATCTTTGTTCCTTGTTGTTCTAACGCTCAGTATTTTCTCCTTTAATTTCTCATCTTATCTTTCCTTAGAGCTCAATTTTTATGAGAGAATGGTCATGGAAGCAGCTCTAAGAAATATGGTTATTGTGTATATAAAGGAAAAAAACTAGTTATAGTGGTATGATTTGGGAAATGTAATGGCCATGTATTCATTTTCCCGAATGTATGTAATTTCTTTTGGCTCCACTAGGAGATCAGATCTAATTCTTTATGTGTACAGAAAGGCTGATCATGCCTGAATTTAAATTATATAAATAAGCCTAATTTCCTGATAAACAAATGAGAAAAACATTAGCTCACAAATTTTTTAGGCTCTCAGACTGTTTGGGTTGGATGGTTCTCTGGACATTCCTAAACTGACCACAGAGTGCTGTTAGATTTGTATATATAGAGGAGCAAGACCTTAAATAACTTAAAGATTCAAGTTATTCCTAACTGGAACTGACCATACTTCCTGATTCTTGAAAGTTTGAAATTGGACTGGGGCAAGATAATCTTAAGAAGAAATGTTAGCAAGAGATTTCTATGGTGAATCCTATGTGCAGGTGTGGAGGATAAGGGATTGGGACCTGTATTGTGCATTGCATGAAAACGACTCACAATCTGGTTTGCTATCAACCAGAACTAAAAATCCTTTAGGCCAGAACTAAATCCTCACTATGAAGGGCCAGTGAATGAAAATCTTCAGCAATGAGACTTCTTCCACTGGTAAATATTTTTTGCTCCAGCAATTTCAGCCCACAGAATTTTCCTGGATCATATTGAGAGTTTACTAGGACAAAAATGGGTATAATGTATCAGGACAAGAGCAATTAACAGTCCATTTGATACCCTATAACAAAAGCTCCAGGAAAGTCTATCCTGCAGCTGACCCTGTGATGTCAGCAGCCACTGCATGTTCTCAGGGGGACTCAGCTCTAGCACTTATTTGATCACAGGCCAGGCCTGCTGATTGCTGAATGTCAAAGAAAACAAGAAAAGCTGAGCAGATAACACAAAATTGTGTAGAAGAGGAATTGTTGCTGAGAGTTCAAACAGAACATTTTGGACTCGAGTCAAGAAAAAGCTGAGATTATTTGGAGAAGAGTATACAGCGAAAGGATATGCCAGGGAAAAGGTCAAAAAGGAAGTTTAAGGCAAAGCAACTTGTCTTAGATATTTGAGAACTTGGAATTAACAGACTAAAACTTCATATTGTTGCAAAGAATCAGCAGCTTTCTCAATGAGACCCTATCAGGGTATTGTGTTTACACATGGCATGACTAATGAATCCTGAAGTCCTTGCTCAGATTCAGCGAGGCTGGAGTTGAACAAGTCCGAGATTGTACAAGGTAGTTCTTACATGGAAAGAGTAACACAGGTGTCAGCAGTTACCAGATGTAGTGTTTGCTCCATCCTGTAGCCTTATGTGCTGTTTACATTTAGCTAAATGACATTTACATGAATAACGTCTTACAGTAGCTCTGCAGTTAATTTTAAAAAAGCCACAGGTCAGGGTGACCGGCTGAGAAAGGCCAAAATTAGGATCTAATTATGCTTTCATTAGTCCTTTTAAAGCTTGTTCCTTCTGACACAATCTTTCTCCTGTGTTTCATGAACACACCTGCAGACTTTGTGACCAAAAGGACAGTTCAGCTACAATTTATCTTGACCAGATTTGACATTGAGGGGATCATTCACTGTGCTCTGGAAGACTCAGCTGACCCTTGTGCTGCCTATTTCAGAGGAATGATACAGGCACCAGCACATTAATTTGTTTACTGAGACCTGGTTACATTTCAGTAGCAGGGGTTGAAATAAGAAGGATGGGAATAGAAGATTTTATCTAGAGCCTCTCTCTTAATTTGTCACTACGTGTTCAAGACACAAACACAAAAGCTTCAACTCAAATTCCCACAATTATTGCAGATTAGGGAATTCTGCTGTATTTAGTAGTAGTCCTGTGTCTGGGGAGCTTACAAATAAAGTAAATGGGGTATGCAAATAAAAATGGGAGACATTTCTATATTTGACCCTGAGAAATCTGTCTCCCAGGATCATGACTCTACTGGAGCAGGGCAGACTTGTACCTCTGCAAAGGTACTGCTGCAGAAGCTGTGTAATTTTCAGGGTAAGATACTGAAATGTGCTGTGACTCAGAGGGACTGAGAGAGAACAGTTCTCTGACTCAGTGACAAGAACTCTTAGGCTATGAGAAAACCAGTTCCTGTTCCAATGAGTCTTTAAAACATATTTGGGACAGTTAACTGCTTCAATACGAGACAAGGGAGATCTAGTACATCTTAAAAATAGCAGCTCTGAACCCTTGTGTTTTAGAGGCTACCACAGTCTATTTAATTTTTTTTGCCTCCTCCTAAAATGCTTCCAGGTGAGCCACTGAGGCAAAAACAGCCACTAGACAAATTCAGCAAGTAAAACTCTTTTTTTGGATAAATAATCTATTTCACAGGAAGTGCCAGCAAGTTGGGAATATTGATTAATGAAGAGGGAGCCATATATTACTAATTTCAACCTGACCTCCAAATTTCTCTACAGTTACTGCTGCACTGAAAAACCTATCAAGTTTCAGCCAAAAAATGATTATATGTGTTATATATGTATAAATATATGTATTAATTCAGGATTTTATCTGTTTTTAAAAAATAAAGTAAAACTTGAGAGTGCTTAGCATGCAAGAGCCCAAATGCAGGGCAGAAAAAAACCCCAACCTAATATTAGATATTCCCCTTTTCAAAATTACAGAATTCTTGACTAGATAGGTTTTTATACACAGGATATAATCATTAAGAGTCACAGCTTTGCTCTTTCAAAATTCTCCTTGCAAATGGTACTACACCTCCCTTCATAGTCCAGAAACATCAGATTGATAATATCTGGAGAAGAAAATGCTAAAGTAAGACTTAAACCATCCTCATTGTATCACTTAATGATGATTTAAATAGACCATCCAGGGAGAAAACGTCAACAGAAATTCAGTGATAAACACAGTTTTAAATTGATTTAATAAAATCAAATGTCTGAGTTGTTATGAAAACATTGCCAAGAGCAGAACTCCACTGATTGTTTTTAACATTCAGCTGAATTCTACATGCACTTTAATATTTGTTTGTTCTGAAAACATAGCAATCTCGGGCAGATCAGTAACAGGCAAGCTAGCATAGTCAATTGTATAAGGGGTTCTGAACAAGCAGCTGAAAAGCAACTATTTAAAAATCAGCAATCCTGTTTCAGACTGAGAACAAAATAAGAGACTCAGAAGCATTCTCTTTACTAGGTTTTGTTACTATTTGAATTGCAACAACAGAGGAAAAATACAGGCTTCTTTCTTTGCATGACATTGTTGAAGATACTCCTTTCAAAAATGACAGTAAAGCAGAAATGAGTCTTAACATACAGATCAATTTGCATCATCCTTGCAAACACAGAAGAGTCAGTAACCACCCTATTTTTGTTTAAAATGCATTAAATATAAGGACAGCTACCTTCATTTCTCTTTTTTGAAGGGAAAGCATTATGAAGTTACAGAGACAATTATTTGAAAAAACACATTCAACAATTTCTATTTCTATTCTAAGTTTCTATTGGAATTTGCCTTCTTAGTGTATATATTTATGTCACGTATCAATAATTAATCTTAAAACTCACCCTCAGCTGTGTGTCTGGAGGGATTCTGAAGGTGACAAAGGGCACCTGTTGTTTTTAAACCCATATGCAGCTCTTCCAGTGTGAGAGCACAGCTGGTTCACCTCACTCTCTGCCTCCCACTCTACTGATTCCGGGGCTCGAAATCTTTTTCCTTAATCTTAACCTAGTCCATTTGCTCTTACAACAAGCATGCTAATTGTTTCTGTCAATAAGGTGGGTCAAATGCTTTCCTTTTTAACACCAGTGACTTTCCTGGGGCTGTTTGTAATTGAGAGGGGGAGATGGTGTTTTCTCATTGAGACAGTAAGGAAAAAATTTCAGAGCAAAAATATTTCTGGGGATTAAATGCACATATGTATGACTGTCTCTTTTGTGTGTCTGTTATCATGCAGCATCTTAATATTTTTGGACTAGGCTTCTGTAAAAAGTTTTAATTGATCCCATATCTGGTTTTATTGCAACAGAAGTTCATTTAGCTACACTTTTAGTAAAAATTAAATATGCCTCTATTATATACATAGGAATAAGTAAAAGGAAATGCTAAACTAAAAAATTCCAAAGATTTTGACAGGTGAAAAAATAATATCATAGTTTTAGTTGGCCATTATATGGGACTATGTACATTTTTCCATCCACAAAGGCTGCTTCCCTTGAATTTCAGCCTTTGGGGAAATGCAGGTTTTTTTTAGTTTTTGTTTGATTTCTACAGTCAAACTAAGAAAGTAATGGGGAAAATTCACTTTTGCTTATCTGGAGGTGATTTTGATGCAGAGTTTTCATCTGGAAGATGGAAATTAATATTTCAGTTAAGATTCCTGTGATGATGTCATCAGTGACTTGGGTATATCAAGTGAAATACGTGCCATGCTGTGAATACTCCCAGATTTTACATTATTGAATGCTCTGAGGAAACATCACCAGTCACCTGACAGGACAGGAATGAATTCACTTCAGCAAGGGAGTGAATTCAGAAATTTAGGGAATGTCTATCCTTAGAAGAATTGCAGAGGCATAAGAGTAAAAAGGTACAGAAGAATTAAATTTCCTCCATTTGTTTATTTGGGAATGGTGTATCAGGTTATGCTTTTGCTATCCAGTATCTTCAAACTGTGTCAGTGGAACTGATAAAAAGGATATCTGCTATTAGAACTGCATTGTGACATGATAGTCTGTACTGCCTTGGGGTCTAACTTGCCCTTGAACATATTCCTCATGTATGTGAGTTTTTGTACCCTTATATCATATGGTAAGAAAAAAGAAAATAGAAAAGCAGCTCAAGTCCTGTTCATGTGTGCCCAAACCAGCAACCATATGTTTAAAAAAAATAAGCACTGCACCTGATTCTGATTGGATGTTCATTATGATTTTCTTAATAATTGGTTACAATGATTTGTTTCTTTAATTAAATGTTTGCTGAGCATTTTACAGTATGAGGCTAAGCCTTGTGAAGTCACTGGACAAAATGGTACAAGACTGGAAAGCCAGTGGCTCTGTAAAAAATTATTAGGTTTGGCAGGAGAGAAAAGGCTTGGATGGGAAAGAGTCATGTTCTGTAGGTCCCGTCATTGCTTGGATGTCATTGCTTAGATTCATCAAGAGCATCTTCTGTTTGACAGAGTAAACTGATATAGGAAATTCCATGAGCTAAAAATAGATTTCCCTGCTGCTACAAAGCTGCCAGTCAGAGCCATTGCTGTACTTAGCTAAGAATACTGGAAATGGGAAGAAATGAACATTGTTTTCTCCTGGCATCTTCTTTAGTATTTCTAAACTTGCTATCAGGCATTGTGTGGTGGTTTTATGAAGTCTTTTGTGTCGCTTGTTGGCTGAAATACAGTTTGGACCTTTTAGGATGGGGTAACAGGTTCTTGAAGAATGAATGGGTTGTCTGTAATTATTAACAGAGCAGTCAGAGGAAGGGATGTGATTGTTTGCTTTCCCTTTGTTGTTATTCTCTGCCCATACTCATTCTTTGTCTAATAATATCTTGTCTACAACACGATCTGGACTTTAAATCCCATTTTAGTGTTCCTCTTCAATTACAGGACTAGTTACTTCCACATCTCTCCGTGCCAAACAAGGTGGTCCTGCACTGAATATTTGGGTGACAACATCCTGCTTCCCAGCTGTGATAATAAATAAGGGGCATAAGATCTGGCACTTGTAAACTCCTTTATTTTGGAAGCTTCTGTCAAACATCTGGATAAAATTATTCAAAAACATTCCTTCAAATGAAATATTTTTATCTAAACAGTGATGTATGCCATGAGTGCAGATAAACTAATATTCAGATACACTGATTAACAGCAGCAACATGAAAATGAAACTATCTCCCTCCATCTGTTTGTTTGATGTGTGTGCATGGGCTTAACTAATAAATTATTAAATTATGGCTATAACTTGTACCTCATACTGTATGTATTTTAATTGGATTGTGATCCTTTTTTAGTACTTTAATAAAACAGACAAGAATATAGAAATGAGTATGAGTCCGATACCTGAGGTGTGGGTATCTAGAGTTATTTTAGATGCTTTGGTGTGTCCCAGCTGGTTTCCAGCTGCTGATAAGGCAGGACAGTTCTTCCAGCCCAGCTCTTCCATTTGTCCGAGCGAGGCAGGCAGAACTGGATGCCCCAAGGCATCCAACATGACTGAGGTTGCCACTCTCCAGGCACATGGATTCTTCCACTGGCTCTTGCTGGCACTGCTAGCTAATAAGCAGCTGTAAAAAAGGGCTGGAGGTGAAGATTTTTCTGTTAGCAGAGCTTCCTACTATGATGGAAAGTTTAATCCCAAATACAGAGTAGGGCTTTGGCAGCATGTCTGATCAATAACCTGAAGCACTTGTACATATTTTCATACATGATATAAAGCTGACTTGGCCCAATTGAAATAAACTGAAAACTTTTTGAGGATCAAATCTCAGAAACACTTTAAATTAAAGTTCCATTTATAAATAGCCCTTTAATATCTGTTACATGGTTTCCAGATGGACTCCTGTTCTTTTATAGCTAATGATCGAGTGTGTTGTACTTCTTTCTTATTACGTTGAATTCTCAGCAAGTGATTCCCTTGCAAGAACTATAAATAGGATGTAATCCAAGTAAATATTTTTTAAATATGCCTGGATTATAGCTTTTATAGATTATTTGAAGCCTGAATTCTTTCTGTGGTATGAGAGTTTTGTTTGGGTTTAATAGGGCTTCACCATGGTGTCTTAAAGTGGCTCTGGGCCATGTTCTGATCATGTCCTGGGCTGCATCCAAAGCCCTGTGGGCAGCAGGTCAAGGGAGGGGATTCTGTCCCTCTGCCCTGCTCTGGTGAGACCCCACCTGCAGAGCTGCATCAGCTCTGGGGTCCCAGCACAATACAAACTGTTGGATTAAGTCCAGAGGGNCCCCCTCCTGGGTGGAGCATCTCACAATAGGGTGAGATAAGTCCACGAGTCATTGGGTGGCTTCTTGATGGCCCATCATCTGTTATCAGGGGTGGGTCGTTTAACAGGTGATAACAGCTAACAGCTAATGGTCCACAGCTGGTGGTAATAGAATACATCTATTTTTAACCTAGGACACCTAATTGCAGTCTTCCAGTACCTGAAGGGAGCCAGCAAGGAAGACGGAGAGAGACTTTTTACAAGACCCTGGAGTGACAGAACAAGGTGGGGAGGATTTTAAATTGAAAGGGGGTAGGTTTAGGTTAGATATTAGGAGGAAATTCTTTGCTGTGAATGTGTTGAGGCACTGAGGAACAAATTGCCCTGAGAAATTGCAGATGGCCCATTCCTGGGGGTGTTCAAGGCCAGGCTGGATGGGGCTCTGAGCAAACTGATCTAATGGAAGGTGTCCTTGCCTATGGCAGGGGGGTGGAATTAGATGATTTTTAAGGTCCCTTCCAACCTAAACCATTCTATGTTTCTTTGAAAATGGGACAAGAATCCTAGTTCCCACACACTATCCCTTCCCAGGAGATTTATGAAAGAGTAATTTTGATCAGATTGATTGACACTCTTTTAACATGTCCTGAATATTTTCATTTTCTCTATGGATAATTTTAAAGATAGGATGTAAATATCTGTCTCTCTGGTCAAAATCTAACTCTCACATCCATGGTAGGATGGAAATGATGTGTGTTACAAATTCACAGATGGGTCTTGAAGTTAGAGATTTTTAGTGATAAAATCTTGATTAAGTTGGTAAATGCATCTGCCACCTGCTCATTTTTTGATGATTTCCTTCTGAAAATCCCGTAGATTTTTCATTCCTGTCAGTGTATGGAAATGGACTGATTCCTATTGTAGTTACTTTGTCTTTTTAATGAAGTGATCGAGTTACAATTTACTTTGATTTTAATTAGATTCTTTTTCTCATAAGAGAAAAATATTTTTTTGGGGGGATAATATGCAACTGCTTTTTTTCTTTTTGCTTTTGTTGAGCTAGCAATTAACACTATGCCATCAACAAAGTCTAGATATTCAAAATCTATATCATATCGCTATATTTCTAATATTAAAGTTAGTGGTAATACCAAACATGACAACATCATTATTTAATATCAATCTATGTGATTAACCATTCCTTCAAGCCTATGTTGATATATGCAAGCTCCACTGTAATGATGGCAATAATTTTTTGTTGGAACAAAATTCAAGATGTTCTGTGCTGGTTTGTGATAGAAGTTCTCCATGTGCTGGGGAAATCTATGAAGTTTGTGCTGAGTGGTAGAAAAAGAATTTGATGCTCTCTTTGATGTTTATACTGAGGGTAAAAATCTGTCCAACACATGAGATGCAGCTTGTTCTTGCAGCTTGTTCTTGCTTTTTTTCACCTCTAAAAGAAAAAAAAAGAACCACACCAGGAAGGAAGGTGCTTAAAATGACTATGTCCACCTCAGTCACTGTTACACTAAGTCACACTCATGTAAAATACTTCTTCTGGTATCTCAACTTCAAGTTATACCAAAGGTTTTTCTTGAGCCCATATAATTCCCCTACGTTCTTCACTTCTGCAAACTTCATCTGTTTATAGGTCTTCTAATTCTCACTTTGTGATGTGACATGTTTAATGTTTAGCTCTTGGAATGTTATCTCATTGGTGAAGTGTCCTGTGATGCTTGCTGAGTCAACCCTTGAAAAGTAACACTTTTTGGTTTCTTTTCCTCTGTGTTAAAGTTTTTTCTGTTTATTACTGACAACATTTCCAGACTGTGTAAACTGGCTTACTGTAACTTTATTCAACTGATAAAGTGATTTATTTTTACTTCTTTCAGCAACCACTTCAACCTCATTGGCAGTATTATCCTCAGACTTCGTCTTGCTTTTTGCCTTCATTTTCTACTGCCCTCTCCTTTGTGCGACAGCTAGCTCTATCATGCCTATGACATTGCCATGTCAAATAGACTATGACATATTCATGATGCCTTCTTGTGATGGACTTGGGTGATACAATAGCTGAAAGCTGCTCTTCAGTTCAGTCTGAAATTGCTGCTCTAATGGTTTATATTTCACCTCTTTGATAGTGCCTTTGGGTGGAATGGCTTTTTACTAGTTGTGAAACCTAAAAGCAAGTGCAGTTTTGCCAGGCTTTCCACGCCCCCATTTTGAGTCTGGCTAAGTTTGTTTGTAGAACTCAGCTTCATTTTCCATGTCCCCACCCTTTATACCAAAACAGGTTATAAAATATACAGGGTTTTTCCAATTAAAATATAATTTATTTACTTTCTTGATTGAAGTCCTTGCTCTGAGAGGATAGCCACACTCTTTTGTTGTGCTCCCTCAAAAGGCTGTGACAGATAATCTTGTGTAGAATACTGGCAGTATTTTTGTGGTCATGTTGTTTGTGTAATTGAAATTGAGATGCCCGCAGTTGGAGAGTTTGATCTACAAGCCAAGGCACAGAAAAGCCATTTCATTAAACTTCAGACAAATTGTTTGTGCAGTACAAAATAGAGAAAGGTTTGGAGAAATAGGAGGCAATCTGGTGCTTATCACTGCTGTAGCAAGTGTTCCATAGGGTGAGGGTGCCTGGATTTTCTTCCACACTGAAACCTGGCAAATGGCTGTAGCCCACCAGTTTGAGCTAAATTCATTTGGAATTTGTTTTAGAAACAGGGTAAGGCTTCAGGGATGTTAAAGGTGTTCTCCTGCCACGAGGCTTTCCACATTTTCTTAACAGGCCATGTTACTTGGCTGACAGCTACAGCCTGGCTTGCAAGGGAGATTAAAAACTCTTTTTACTTCTTTTGACCTGTCAGTCATTCCACAATACATTCTTAAGTAAAACATTACATTATATTAGGCAGATTCATTATATACATGACACTTTGAGTGTATAACACTAAAAATGTGCAGCCTTACATATCCTTATCATAAAAATGAGTATCCTGTCTTGACAGATCTTCTGAAAGACAAAAGTGAGCATTTTAAAGGGGTTCATTAAAATTCTAATATTCACTGTCAGGTATGTTTTTATGCTAAGAAATGACACTTCATGTCTTTCATTATTCATGTACGTTAGTTCCTCAAGGTTTCCTTATGAAGATAAAATTGCTTAGCAGTACAATATAAATTAAACACTAAAATATTATAATATTAAAAAATATTAAAGTATTTGAGGATTCATAAAGAAGAGGTGAGATTCATGGGAGGTAACCCTCCCTGTCTTCACAATGAAATTATGGAGAGAAAGTTATACGAGTTAAAAATTATACCCCAAGTTAAAAATCTCAGAAAAATAGGCAAATAAATAATCAGCTGGTCTATTTGCAGTTTCCTAGCAGGTAATTAAATGACTAGAGAGAACAAACATGGAATTTTCAAGATGAATCCTATTCAAATCATGTAATTTTCATTTCTGGCAGGATTCCTTGTGTAGATTAGACGCAGCATGTCACATGCACCTTAAAACCTTTTGAGGTTGTCTCAGATGGCATTCAGCTAAACAAATGAGTACAAGTTGGTGTAGATTAAATTACTCCCGTGTGAATCCAGATTTTGCTGCAAAGTAGTATTCTGTGCATCAAAGATTCCAAACAAAATGGAAAAATACACCAAGTGGAGTTCTTCAGGAGTCTCTCCTGTGTTGATTATTGTTCATAATTTCATTAATAACTTGAATGATGAAATATTTTATTGAAGTTTCTGTGGAGAAAATAATATTTGATTTAATAATTTCATGCTAGAATTAACAGATAATTTTAGAATCTTAATTATCTTGATCAATTGCACAAAAGTTTTGAAGTATTTAAAAGTATAATTCACTCACGGTGTGTAAAACCTGCATTGAGGTAGGAATAATCAGAGACTGTGTACTTTATGAGATCAAATATTGAATTATTGGTATTCTGTAGCTAAGACAGATGAACACAGAGCAGGTCTCAGCAAGAACCTGTTGGAGATTTTAAAGAACAGGTTGGAAAAGCACGTGTGAGGGATGGTTTATGTCTGTTTAATGCTGTCTCCTGGCAGTGGGGTGGATCAGAGAGCCTCCCAGGCTCCCAGACTGCTGTGGACTCTGTTATCAAATGAACCCAGTATGCTGGCAGTAGCCAAAGCTGTGAGGATCAGATCTGATCTGATCTAATGTCACTCAGCTGCCTTGAGTAAGTTGCTGGTTTACATGACTATAACTGAGCTGCAAGTTAAGCCCTTTTTGTGGGGCTTTCAGATAAGTTGTCTCAGTGCCCATCTAATTTGCCCTGGGCAAACACACAAGGTGTATAATGCCCACTGGAGTTATCTAGCCTTGGGATAAAATAAACACTTTTGAATATCTCGCTCTATTCTATTTATCAGATTAATTTCATTTATGGATCCACATCTCTGAATGTATCAATACCCTGTGGTTTTTGCATCCATGACTGGATGTTGGTACCAGCAGGGATGACCTGCATTATTCTGCAGGGTGCTGGTTGCTATTCTTTGTTCTGAAGGGTGTTGACAGATGGATTAATTTCCCTCTATTGTTTTCTTTCTTTAATGGCATACCCAGCTAATTCTTTTTCTTCTCACTTCAAAGTCTCCTGCTTTCTGACAGGCCAAAGATTTGCTGATGGCATTACTCTTGAAATGTTGCTGGTCTTGGTGGGAACAGAAAATAATGATACAATTTAATTTCTCAGATTCCCTCAGAGCCAGCACTCTTGTACAAAGGTTCTGCTTCTCTGTGGGCAGCTCACAAAACCACAGCAAAGCACAAGGAGGAAAATTTGGGACAGGACTCCATTGCACCCAGAATTGAAAGGTGTCTTTGTGATCTTTCCAAGTAATACAATGTTCACTAACCACGGACAAAACAGATCCAACCACTCACTCCAGCACCCTTCAGGGATCCATGTACCAATCTCTACAGAACATTTGCCACTTAAGTGAACCTGGAGCATCACATCCACTGTCCCAGATTCCTTTGAACCTGTCGAAGCCCTGAAGTCACGCAGCCAATGCTGTCCCAGGAATTATTTTCACAAGCTGTGAATTAAAATTTCTGGGAATCTCTGGCGTGTTTCCTAAATTGTTTAACTTTGCACCAGCCTGACTTCTGTCACGTATGTAGGGACAATTCAGCAAAATTGCTGGACTTTGCTTTTTAGATGGAAAAGCCTTTCTGTATTACCCATAACATCTCAGTCTTGCAGTCCCCTCCTGAAGTTGGAGATGTGATTCACATTGCTGTGAGCCTGGAAATATCCATAACGTACACATATGTGTTCAAGTGAAAAACTGCATATTTTTGACAACTGCAGCCTTTCCTATTAAGAATTTATAAGATAAACACCTCTATATTTGGAGTCTAACCTCTCTTTCTCCCAGCTTGAAGAGGTCAGACCTCAGAACATGTGTGCAGTAACATTTACAGGAGTACTTACAGATGTTTGCGTTAAAACATAAGCCATAGTAATTCAATTTATACCAACACATGATGTCAAAAGTCACATCCTATGATGGGGGAGTATTGCACAGAAGTGCTGAAGAATCCTGGATTCCCTCTCCTACTAGACAGTCAGTACCTCTGGATGAACACCACCCCCTTTGCACAGGTTCCTTGGCACTCAGTGGCACATTAAGGGGTACAAAAAACATTCCCACATTCCCTTTCTTCTGGGTCCCACTTGCTTCCATGGAGAATATGTGGGTGTATGCTGCTATTTTTGTGTACTGACAGCCCATAAAAGTTCGTACTGATGTGCTGAAACCTTTAGTTCAATGGCACTTAGCCTGTCAGTTCAAAAAGAAAAGAAAATGTTTGATATGAAGCTGAAAAATTGGAAGTAAAAATGAGTCAGGAATATTTTACATTTCAAAAGTCCAGTTTGGGACTGCACAATATGAAACAATTTTAAGGTTTTTTTTTTTTTTTTTTTNTTTGTTTTTTTTTTAACTGAAATAGGCTAGAGATTTTTTAAGTTGAAAAGGTGAATGAATTTTAAAATCAAAGCTCTGTTGTTGTGTGAGTTAGATATTGAGCTGATGTGTGGCTTTTGAAGTAATTTTTTTAAAACACTATCAGATCTATTCACTTTTTACGTGAGTTTTCCTATTTGAAGCACATGGTAAAATTTAGGAATAAAATCAGCAAATTCTAGTCCTTAGTGAGAAGAACAGTCTTAATATGTGTTTAAAAGCCCAATCTGTTCTGCTATTATTTTTACAATTGTAATGGAAAGGATCACAGATAAGTACCAGGACCCTGCATCTGAGGAAGCCACGGGGTCATGGCTGTGCCACACGATGTGGAATTGCAGACTATGCCAGTTAGCACTGACAGCAGGCTAAAGCTTCCATTGCCCTCTTCCAAAGAACTGGGGATCAAATCAATCCCAGGACTGCATGGTATGTTCTCCTCTGAGAATAAAAGAACGGAATTTTTTTCTTCTTGCAATAACATTTTTACCCTTTTTACCTGTGAGAAACTTGAAAGAAAGAAAAGCAAAAATAAAATTCTGACTCAAGCTGCAGTGGAACTTGGAAGTAAATGTGAGTTTATGTCCCATGGCACTTTGCAAGCAGGAGTTCTGCTTTCCATTTTCAGATGGTTGATTGCTAGCTGTGTTGTAGAGTCTAGCTGTGAACCTTGGCTTTGCTTTGGCCTAGACGTGTGGCACCTAGCTTGTTTCAGCACAGAAGATGCAAAGCATTTGGCTCCATAAATCCCCTGTCTCAGAGGAGCCATCTTTCCATATCTGACATTAATCAGGCACACCTGCACAGTGTTTGACTATGGCACACATCTCTGTGTCATTCCATGTATCACAGCTATCTGATTCCAGCAATGCACCGTAACTGAGACAATAAAAAAGGGAACATTTTGCTCATTAGGAATGCAAAAGTTTCAGTGTTTTGGCTTTCATTCTTTTTAACATCTGTTGAACAGCACTAGGTTTGATCAATGTCTAAATGTCTACATACACACTTATGAAAACAATAATGCAGTTTAAATTTATTCTTCAGTATTGTGGGAGGAGAGGGGAAGGTGCATAATTTCACATGTGGTCTGAAACCCGGTAGAAAGGGATGCTGTGTCAACTTTCAGCATCTCGTTTAAATTAAAAGCTATATATGTCCCTGTTTAATTAACCAAGTAAAACACTGAGTTGTTTGACTGAATATGTGTCCATGTGAAAAAGAAATTCAGAAGGGTCAAAGACAAATTTAAAAAACACGGGATGAAGAAAAGAACGCGGGACTTACAGAGCCAGCTGGTATCTATAACATCACCTGTTTTGTGTTAGGGTGAATCTTCTATCCTAATGTCAGGCTTTAGGCTTCTATTTGGGCAGAAATGCTTTTCTACAGTGATTCTGCTCTGGACCTTGCAGAAATGGAGACCAGATAAACATTTCCAAATCTGGGAGACTGAAAACTGGATCAAAGATCCTCGACAGTGAAGGCAAAACTGGGTTAGAGCTTCTGAACAGTGCAAGGAAAGTTCAGGAGATGTGATTCTGGCAGTGGTGGTGAAAAGCTTCTGGATAGGATCAAAGAAAACTGAAGCAGATAAGGAGGGTGCAAATGAGAAGAGTGCTGAAGGAAGCAGGGAAGTTGCAAGGGAGAGAGGAGAGGGTTGGAAGTCAGAGAGACAGAGACAGAGGGGGGTAACTAGTAAAGAATCTGAATGGGTGAAAAAACAGAGGTGTTTTAAGAGATTGAGAAAGTTGCGTAATTCCTTTTTTGCCCTCTCCTGCTTTTGTGAAATTATGCAGCCTTCTCTGGCCCTTGTATCCATGCTCTTTTTTCAGGGGGTACCAAAATCTGTTTTAATCAGCAGAACTCCATTTTCTCCACTATGCTTCATCCCTCCTACTCTGCAGAGTTTTGTGAGAATGAGGGAATGCCAGAGAGCCACTGTTGCTTCTGCTAATTGAAGAAGGGGGGCAGAAGGGGAGATCAGCTCTTGCTACTTCTCCTCACTGTAGTAATTGTTGTCCCATAGAAAATTGCTCCCTCATGGTATCCACAGCATCACCTCTGTTTCCTAGGGCTCTGATGCACATAAAGTGAGGAACAGAGCCGCAGACTTCACCTTCTTCAGCAGCATTACCCAGGATAACTGCAAAAATACTGCCACAAAGGACCTTTTCTTCCTGGAAAAATAAAACAAAAAACATTCCTTGTCATTGGTTTTGATTCAGTCAGAAGAAGGAAAAACTTTTAAAAGTAGGGTGCCACAGAACACAGAAGCACAAATACCTGTTTGCCTTGAGATGCTGTTATTGTGTGGCATGCGGCTCTTACAGGAATGGCTCCATCAGGGAGTTCATTGAAACAAGTGATTTCCTGAAATATGTTGGTGAACCAGGGACTTTGTTGTTGTGTATCGATGATGGCTGAACTCCCTGGGGTGACATCCTGTGCACTTGAAGGTTGATGAGATCATGAATTAGAAACCCATTTGTCCCTTAACACAGAGCAATGTAAAGGAAAGGTAACCTGGCTTCTTTGGAATTACTATGGAATTTACATAAGTGGGAAGAATTTGGCTCTTAGAGGCTCATGCTAATAATTGGGTTACTTTTGCTACTTGCTCTTTTATCTACAAATTATATAATTGTTTATCTTTAGCTGTTTATGGTTGAGTAGTCTGCATGCATTTATCAGAATTAGGGTATGAAAAATTTTGAGGCTTTTTTGCTCTCTACTGAGGCTCCTTCAAGATACACCTCTCAATGTAGCTGCAGTGCATATCCTAAATATAATACTGGGAAGGCTCAAAGAATTTTTGGTTTTATTGTTGCAGAAACACATTTTAATAGATATTTCCTTGTTTTGCATATACCAGTTGAAAGTATCTTTTGACCTTACTATTAGGTGTGGTTTTTCTGTTTGTTTTTCATCAATATATCTATTCATTAAAAAATGGGAAAGAACACCACCAAAAAAAGGAAAGAACAGGAAACCTAAAGCTGCTGTTGCTTGAGAAACAAGGATGACTGTTTATTTTACATAATACTCCTGTAAGTATTTCTACAGGGGAATAGAAAATAAATTACATTTCTGTAGAAAAAGAGATAACATGCTGAAGTGGAAATGTAAATGTCAGTGTGTTCTACTTAGAGAAAGAAGTAAAGAAATCCCAGGCTGTGTGAATCATCAGGGAGTTGCTGTAGCACTGGATTGCTTTTGAAGAATAATTTAAGCTGACACTGGCAAGCAGCATGCTCTCCTTTTATTTCTGTATAGTTATCCTTGCCTTCCCTCCTCTTTTCAACATGATTTAAATGGTTGCTGTCAATTGCAACAAATTCTTTTATACACTTCTGCTCTAGTCATATTTTTTTTCCAAAAGTCAAACAGTCTCTTTTCCCCTTTTAGTAAGTGTTTTAACTATTATGAAATTAGGGATAGGTACTCTTTTATCTCTTTAAGATTCTCATCTACCAGAAAAGTCCCTTCCTGGAAGATTCTGACTCCTGCACTTGGGACCACTTGACTTGCACAAAATGAATAGGAAATACAAAAAACTCACTTAGAACAATAAGGATATCCTCCTGACTTTTAAAAAATAATATTTTGCCTTCTATGCTGGCTGTGTGGAAGGCAGTCATCATCAGGAGGTAATGAATTGAACAATATGTCAAATGCTTTTAAACTCAGTACTTTTGTTTACTCCTGTAGATTTCTTATATCACAATATTTCATATCACTTTAAAGAAAAAATGGAAGAAATACTTCTGAAAAGTTCTTGTTTCTTTTGTGTTACACAAAACTGTTTGTCAACAGAGACAGTCACAATTTTCTTTTGGTGAACTAGGAGCCAGTGAAATGTTTGCCATGAAACAAATATCCCAAAGAGCACCTGAATCCACCAATAAAACAGTTTCTAATCAGGCAGCAGAGCACATGGTGCAGGCTGTAACTCTGCTCCAGTAACCATTTGCAACTTCTGCAACACTCAGGAGGCTGCTGCTATGTTACAGCCTCTCTTTCCTGGTAATGTGAGCCATGGAATGCAAATCAGAAAATTAAAAGTTAGACAAAATTACATTACAGCACACCTAGAAAAACTCTGCTTTGGTCAAGGGTCTGTGAGAGGAATTTGTCTCCAGCACTTATGACCTGCCAGATCTTGACGAGGGATTATTTTCAGTGTTCAGCTCAAAAAGCAGAGAAAGTGGGTTTGGAAACTGGACATAGCTGAAGCTACAATCCAAGGGACAGAAGTATCTAGTGTATGTGATTACATCTCCCTGTTGGCAAAATTCTGAGGGTTATTCAGCAAAATAATGCCTAACTGCTAGATACATTCATGGACATGCTTTTAAATTCAGTTTGCCCTTTGGAACTAGAACTCCAATTTATCCAGTCTGGTCATTTTGCTTTAGGTAACGTAGTGAAAATTGGTATAGCATTCATATATTTATCACACATTCACGTTGTAATTAATAAAATTAACATTAATTTGTACTGTAGCTCTTCCTATCTGTTGAGCTTCCGGGGAATGAAAGTAGGCCTGCCTGTGTAGCACTGAGGATGGTGTTTGGAATTTCAAACATGACAACCCTGGTGGGAATAGCTGGATTTCTCTTTGATTTCAAATCTCCTGTTTTAAATAACAATTTTCCACAGTAATCTATGTGCAGCATTCTCTCAGCATGGTAAAAGTACTAGTAATTACATATTTGTAGAGGGTTTTGTTTAAGAACCAACAGAAGATCAGCAGCAGGACTTTAATCTCCTCTCAAGCTTTCATAAATCTGACCTTCAGAAATTCCTTTCCCTTTTTTCTCATATCATGCAACAGATTTTATTTTGCATTCATTTTCCTCCTGAAACATAATGAGTATTATATCACTGGGATTGAAATGGGGCTTATAATTGAGATAAATTAATTTCAAATATGTTTTAAAAACCATTTCTCTTCAGAAATACATAATGTATAAAAGAGGCATATAAAATAGCAAGTTGAATACATTGGGGTAATTAACAAAGTAAAATTAAATTACATTCTGCTCAGATTCATATGTCAGTAAAAGGTTTTGCCAATCCATTTCCTCACTTAAATTTGACTTTGTCATCTCAGCTCATTTATTAAATTCTGCTTTTTCTGGCATCTGCTAGCTAAGAACATAGACCTCAACAATGGCATATTCAGGAAAACCTTTGCTCTCATGTCAATGACTGCAAAAATGCTTATGCTGTATTTGGATTTTTTTTCAAGGTGGGTTTTTTAACTCCCGAGACACTGAAAGAAACTCTCATGGATGCCATTTTTCAAAATGATGGAATTTGATTGAAGAAAATGGACTGTTAAAATATCCCCATCCTTTATGTCACATAGGAAAGATCATCAAAGGATTTGGCTTTTGCTTTATTACTTGGGAAGGAGATTTGGTAATATATTTCTATTGTTCAATTTATTTTGTAAACATTCCATTCATCTGTTTTTGACACAAATGGCATGATAAGTTGTACTCTGCCTGTATCCTCATACTCCCTTTTTCTTTGAGTGTTTTTTGAACTCCCAAATTGCCTTTAAAAATGTTATCTTAGTGACCTTAGTACCAACCAAATTTCTTACTTTGTGAGCTACCCAGTCCTGTCATGCCTGTACCATCACATGGCTTCCCTTATGGTGGTACCCGTCAAAAAAAGAGTTTTGTTGGTTTTTTGTTTTCCACAGACTAGACAAATGTGTAATAAAATCTGTATTAAATAAAAAAATATCATAAGAAGATACCAAAGTCCCTTTCAGGAATTGGTGTTGTCACCCTTTGAAATCTCTTGCAGTCGAAGGAGACTTTTTACTTTTTTGTTGTGTATGAAAGCTGTTAAAAATATATAAAATTTAGAAAACTCATCTAAATAATAAGCTATATAAAAGTGTTTAGTGACAGGACAAGGGGAATGGCTTCAAACTGAAAGAGAGTAGGTTTAGATTGAACATTAATAAGAAATTCTTTAGGCATTGGAACAGGGTGCCCAGGGAAGCTTTGGGTGCCCCATCCCTGGAAGTGTTCGAGGCCAGGTTGGATGGAACTTGGAGCAGCCTGGTCTAGTGGAAGGTGTCCCTGCCTAGGGCACAGGAGTTGGAATGAGGTGATCTTTAAGGTCCCTTCCAACCCAAACCATTCTATGATTCTATGACTCTGTAATATATACTATAATAATTTACATATTTACATACACATATTGTTATATATAAATGCCTCTGTGACTGTACAGGTACTGATTAGACAGGGTCTGTGCTGTTTGCTGTTTCTCTGTGGGTGTATCAGTAGCTCAGTCACTTCTTCTGACCCCATTCAGAAAACAGACAAAGGATTCTTCAGAGATGGCCCAAACAGAGGGATTCATGAAAAGCTAGTATAAACAGATTTCCAGGGTGGAAAAGCACCCTGTTCTGGTCCTTCAGTTCTCACTCCTGAATATGTTTGCGTTGAAGAAAATGGGGATAGTTGGTAAGACTAAGAAATATTTGAATGAATAAAGGTCCTGTGATTTTACTAGTGAAATTGTAGGACTAGGCAGTTGTGATATTGGATTAGAGATTTTATTTAGTCATTATTGAGGCTGAAATTTATTGAGGAAGGTAAATTTGTTTTATGAATTGGATTACCGGAACACAGCCTCTGTGTTCCAAATTCTCAGTCTGACATCAACTGAGTACCAATGAGTGTACACTGATTTACTTAAACTGAGAGTATGTCCCTCTCCTTTGGGCTGCTGCCTGCATCCCTATACTTGACAGAAATGCTCCTTTCTCCTTGTACCCCCTTCTGTTGCTCCTTGCCCAACAAAGCTCTATTTGCTATGAGCCACAGTGCCTACATATCTTGGCTTGCACCAAGGAAAATCTTCAATATTTTGCTCCTTTGGGCACTTTAAATGGTCTGATAGTATTTTTACCTATGCAAGGAGTAATTATTCATATTTTTCCCTCAATTGTTGCCTAGAGGGCTGTTGCTTTATATGGTTCATAAACAGAAGTAAAGCCAAAACCTCAGCAAGCAAATGGTTTCTGCTTATTTGTATGTGAAAGCTTAATGTATTCTAGCGTGGAAATCTTAATCTGATATTTCAGCAGACAGCAAATTTGGTATTAAGTAACCCAGAATAACAGCCTGATGAATATGAAGTTCCTTGGGAATGTTCTTTTTGGTAACTTTTGGGGAATGGTTATTTTAAGAAGTTGATGGAAGTTACAGTTATCCAGAACCAGAATTCAGCCCTGAATTGTAACAATTTGTCCAGAGTTTAAAAATTATAGTGGTGTTCTTGAGAAAAAACAAATTCTTCTTCCAGTGTGATCCGTATGTGTAAACTTCTGAAACATGCCTGTCTTGTTTACTTTTGCTGTAATCAAGCTTCATGATACTTTAGCTATTTTTAGAAGTTGCTCTTACTGGCTGTAGAAACTTTTACACCAGAAAATCAGTTAAAAAAGGAAAAAGTCTTTTAGAACAGCTTAGACTAAGAATAGCCTGTATTTTCATGATGATCCTGAAACACTGTATTTCTATTTGGCACACTTCCCTATTTACTCTTCCTGTCTTGGCTCAGTAGTTGGTCCTTTTTACTCTGCATAGTTTTTCTTGCTTTCACAGCAGTGGGGATGTGAAACACACTGTATTTTACTGTTTAGTAAATATTTAGGTTGTTTTAGATTTCAAACAGATAAGGATTTCAGAATTGATGCTCCACCTGTTGGTAAAAATATAAACTTCAAAAATGCATTTAGAAATCGACATAAAAGAATTAGACTTTGTTTTAGAAGGGAACTCAGATTATTTTGCACCCTACAATGGAAGGATAGAAATTTTTTTAAGGCTGCTGGCTTGAGTTTCACTTAGGCCAGGAGGGGTCATCCCCCCTCTCCCCACAATGTTAATACCTGAGCATCCTTTTTCCTCTTCAGTGCCTTCAAAAGAGCTGATTTTTCTGAAGGTGTTGTTCCATGAATCTGTAAGTCTGGAAAACTATTGGGATAAATTTCCTGTGCTGCACAGCCACAACAGGATGTTCAGCTCCATACATTTGAACAGAACATCTCTATTGCCCAAAAATGCATCAAGTTTGAAAATTCAGTGAACCAGTCAAAACTGCACTGGAAGATCCCACAAGATGAAGTAGTTTTAAAGCAACTTCTGTAAATCATGGCTGACCAGAGCATTTTTCCAATAGTTCAGTAACAGTGAACAGAAACTGTGAGCTGAAAAGGAACCTTACTGTCCTTGAAATGTAAAGAACAAGGGTTTGTATTTTCTACCTGAGCTCTTGCCTGCAGTAGGTAAAGACTGATGAGGTTGTTTTGCCAACGAAGTTCACCTTTGTAATTAGAAGCAGAACTGCTGCAAGGAAAGGAGAAGGAGACTTTACTGCTACGGACTTTTCTGACACTGCTATGTGCTAATGAATATCCACCTGCCTAACCCCCAGACACAGGAGTTACATGAGTTTGATTTACATGTATGAGTGGGATTTATTAGTAGATTAAGCACTACCTCCTAGAGCCAACATGTTTCTAAATTCTTCTCTGTCCTAGAGAATATCTTACTCAGTCGCTTTCATGTGTTTGTTCTAGACTGAAATTTTAAGAATGCTCACCCTTGGGAAAAAGGGAGGTATGTGGGCAGAAAAAAAGATGCAAACTGCAAAATTTCATCCTTGTTTACTCAAGAAATGATCTTTTATTGCCTGCTAGAGTAGACTTAAAGATCCACTTATCCAAATAGCCCTCCTAAGTGAATTAATCACACTGATACCACCTGTTTTTTACTGATAAGAAAATTAACCCTGAGGCTGCTTCAGATGACTGTGCTTTTCATGTTATGATAAATAAAATCTTCCATTTGCTCTGCTCATGAACATCAACTATTTAAGTGGAACCAGGGAGATATAAGATCTTTTGAGTAACCATTAGCAATTACAGGAGAAATATTTTCTGCTAATAGTTTTCTGTCATGACGCAAGACTTTTCCAAGGGTGGACCCATTTCCTTTCATTCTTCTACATTTCTCTGTGTATCAGCCACACATTTGGTACAGTGACAGTTCTAGGTGACCTCAAGGGTGTTCATGTCACAGATAAAGGTGTTTTACGCCTCTTTGTGTTACCATAACCTACCAGGACAACCTCTTGCTATTTTCTGTAGTGATTCCTCAGATTTCAAGAGAGGTTTCCCTTCGCTGGCAAGTAGCATTTTTAGAGTAAAGCTGAACTGAAGGGCAAAGGATAATTCCTTTAAATTTTCAATATCCTTTGCACAGCTTTCCTGATTAGATGCAGAGTGCTAAAACTTGTGGTACCATCAGAAAAGTCTTTCCTTGGGGCACCATAAGTAATATTTATGAATACAATACCTAATGCTAACAATCGAAAATGAATATTTTGAAATTAGCAAGCACTGACATACTGTTACTTTGTCTGCTTCTTACCCCATCCAGTTTCCAGATCACAGCAGCTATTCTAGCAGTAAAGGTGTTGATGTTGGTACTGTGAGGAGATCTAAGTTCAGCAGCAGAAAGCAGTGCGTATGAAGCAAGAAATAATTCTTATTTATTCCTTTTACAAAATCACTTTTCAGAGAGGAACCACACATTCCTTCTTGTCCATTTGTGTTAGTATTACATGTTTTTGCTGCAGCTGACATCAGCAAATGGGGACGGGTTAATTGGCAAAGCTGTGCTAATCAATCACTATTAAGGTGATGATTTTCACCTGAGGAACAGGAAATTTTGGATAATTATGATGCTGATAATCAGCAGCAACAATAAAGAATGTAAAAACCACCATAAGGCTTTCAGGACACAAAATGGAATTGATGTCTCTCTGTCACATATAATGGTTTGGAATATGTGCTAAGCAGAGATTATTTTACCTGACCCTTTTTTTCTTTTTATTTATTTTTTAAAAAATTTCTGAAATCTGTGTTTATTCTTACAGACAGAGGGAGTTAAATGGACCCTTTTGTGGGTGTGGCCTGACATTGTTTTCTGTGGCTTAAAACAAAGCAGTGAAAGACATTCCCTTTTGCTAATTTTCCAGTGCGTTTCTGGAAACTCAGACCATGAAGTTTGCCTCAAGAAATTGGTTCAATGTGGCTAAGACCCTTGTTTACTTGTTCTCAATTAAGTAAGCCTTAATAAGCTGTTCCATTTGCACACAGATTGCCCAGAGAGGGTATTTTTGCTCTCTTTGGGTAACTTTGGCAGTAGTATATTAAATCATTGTTTTATAGTTCAAGGGTAAAACTGTATTGAAATTGAAAAATCTGGTATTTAGAAACTATGTCTTCTTAATTCCAGTTCTGCTTTGCTTTACAACTAGTTTCTTGGTCTCATTGAAGAATGAGTGTTAGTTTTGTTACTTTTGGACCCGTTAGAAAAGATTAAATGGAGTGTTTATTGGACCCTTAGTATGAAATATTTGAGATCCCGTGGAAAGCAATCTGAAGTGCTCTCAGTGAGTGTTTCTGCTGCGCCACTCTTGGGAGCGGACATTGAATGAGTTGCCTTTGATGTTGGTGATGTCAGTTTATCCTTGAATTAGTTCTGCAAGCTTACATTTCCTTCTTGTACCTTCTGTGTGCCAGTGGTGGCCCAGCAGCACGTGTCTGCAGCTGAGCTTGCATCCTTTATCAGGATGTTTTACTCTTCTGCCCACGGTGGCACCACTGGCAGCACAGATGTTGGTCCAGCCATGACTGGCAGTCGTGCCGTGACTGGCAGCTTGCTGGAGCCAAGCATTAAAATGTCCATCTGCTTCTGATTGCTTGCAGGATGTTCTTCCTCTGAACTGGGTTATAGTCTCTCATTCTCAGTTTTGAATTGCACATTTGCTGCTGTAGGGGAAGCTGCTGCTCCTGAGTAAAAACCGGAGTCAGCCGGTGAGGAACCACGGAACAGATGAGGGATGGACAAATTGAAGAACTAAATCCTCTCCTTCTCCTTGCAACACAGGGCAAAAATCCCCCAGGTATTGACTCATCCCAGGCTGTATTAGCTGTAGTGCAGCTGAGATGACACTGGTAGAGGCCCAAAATCGGTGGCAGTGGCTGCAGGTCTGTGCATGACACAGCCTCATAGCTGGCCCCTAGCAGGTACCACTCCAGGAGCAGGATGCTCCTGGAAGGAAGTCGTTCTTTATCTTGGCTATGGAAGATTTAATTTGGGAAGTCTCTCTTCACTTTCCTTACTTCTCCCCACTTCTGTGTCATGCTGATGTGGTGTTTATGTTATCACACCAAGTTAGCCACTGAGAACTTTATCTAAGCTGTAGTTTGCATTTCAGTTTGTTGTAATGTCTGGATTCGGTGGAGATAAAGCTTGGGCTCTATCTTCTGGACTTCATTTCACATGGCTGACATTTGGCAGTCTGGATCTGCATACTTAATTGTCTAGCTCTTAAAATTATCTTTGTTAAGAGAGCATTTAGGAATGTTGGCTTGATGGCTGTAAGATTTCTGTGTAGAATAGTCACAACCCAGCCTTTCTTTTTAAAAAACTTTTATTCTGTTTTTTCCCTAAAATAAAGTAACAGGGATGATAGAGGACCACGAGAGGGCACTCTGGCTCTTCCGAGTGCTCCTTATTAAACTTTATTGCTAAGGTCTGCAAAAGAGAGTAAAATCTTCTGAAGAAAAATGCTGATTTATTTCTTATAGAAGAAGTTACAAACAGGTATGTATTTTCTAGCTTATCAATAGCCTTATCACAATCTTGGTGTTAATTGTGCACAACAATGATACCACTGATTTTGGAATGCATTTGTAAAATATGTAAAATAGGAAGATGCATCATGACTCCTTCCTGACAGTCAAGTTCTGGATTTGAAAACAAATCAATTTTCCAGTTTATGGATTTTTCTTAACACTGTCAGTCTGATCATTCTCCCAAGTAAAATACACAGAAACAACAGTTTGGGTTTGTTGTTGTTAGGTTTGGACTTTTTTTTTTTTTTTTTTTTTTTTTGTTTGAAGGCATCTTCCACTAAGCACCCATGATTACTTCACTCAAAGCAGCCTGACTTGACAGAGAATGGTGTTCAGTATTTGTCTTTGTGCATTTGGCCATTATGATTTTTATAGAAGTAGTGTATTTGTTGAGAGGTCTGAAATGAATGTTCTTTCTGGGGGTTGCCTCTGTGTCAATAGGAGCGATTTTTGACTGAGCTGGTGAACTGCTGAACACTGATCAGAGTTTCTCCCAGTGGAAAGGTTACTGTGATAATGAGCCTTTTGTAGCCTTTCTCACTCAGCCAAATTCTTTCATCTGTTTTTAGACTTGGTATGGACCCTTCTAAAGAGATTCTCCTAACAGTGCTTTCCTTCTGTGAGTTGCACCTTACCAGATTCCCCCAAAACAAAACTTCTGATTGTTTTTCACTGTTTTGCAGTTCCAGTGCTGCTTGGTCATATCAGTGAAGGCAGCTGAATGTTTAGAATTAACGAAACAACAAAGAAAAGTCCCCATTTCTTGTGCCTTTGACCACTGTCACTTAAGAAGCAGTCACAAGAAGAATCACCACAACCTCAAACCCAGAAATGGCGGGGCTGGAGGGTATTACACGTTTTTTGGCTGTTCCTGGCTTTCAGCAGAGCATTGCCTACATGGCAAGTGAAGGTGGGCTCGGTAAGAGCCTCCGGTTGTTGCACGCAGACTTAGCTGCTCCTAGCGAGGCTCTGACAGGCAGAAGGCTCTCAGGCAGTTCCTGACTCAGCCCCACATCCCATCTTTTGCAGATTATAGGCTCTCTTCCTGGCCAGGCACCAAGAAATCCTTCCCTACAAGCCTGATTCCCATTACTAGCACAGGGGGGCAGAGCCCAGAGCACTGCATTAACCCATCCCTGGCCAGAGGGTGGTTTTCACATTCTATCATCTTGTTTTGTTCTCTTTCAAAACTTCTGATTTGGAGTGTGTGCCTCTCTGTCTTCATATGTATCAAATGGACACAGCCAAATTACAGAAAGTTTTCTTTAAATTGGTTTGAAAACACAGAAGATCACAAATTTTGACAGTGGCAGAAAGTTAGAATAGCAGTTGTTGAAGAACTGGTTAAAATACATTGTCAGTGCCTCAAGTTCACAGAACACTGAGTAGGAGCTGTGGGGTTGAGGGGAAGGTTTGTTTTCATGGCCTGTGGAGGGCTGGCAGTTTGAAGTTATTCCCTCTGCATAAATATGGCAACATTTGTAAGCTACTCCAGATCACTTGCTGGAATGTAAAGTCAGCAAAATTCTGCACTTCAGAAAATGATTGTACAGCAGGACTCCTGTAGAGGAAGTATTTTGTGTCTCACTAACACAATGTGTTCAGCTGTTTAGCTGCTTTAATGGTGCTCCTTAAGGCATGAATTGTGGTGCTTTTCCTCACTTTCTGTTTCTTCCTCACAGAAGAGTGTGTGTCCTGAGCTGCTTCTCTTTATTGTCACGGCTGAGCCATACACACTGTGGGGAAGGTTGTTATTTCACAGGATGATTCACTGTATTTACCATTTGGGAGAAATCCATGTGCCTATATCTCAAATTTCCTCTCCTCCCCAGCACTCACTGGCAGCCAGGAGTCTTGGTCAAGGCTTGGATTCAAAACTCAGCTGCAAATTAAGGATCAGAGCCAAGCTAGTAGCTGGTATCCAAACTGGTGTCCCAAGCACCGGGCAAGACACCGCGATCCAAACCAGCCACTGTGCTGAGCACAGAGCTGCCCACCACGGCATGGGGAAAGGATAAAGACAGGGTGAATGCTCTATTTGAATTGCCATATGGTTCAGGGAGCTTTCCCCACCCACTTGAGACCTTCACTCAGGACTGCTGCCTTTTGGGGGTGAAACTTGGTACATTTCTGGTTTGTGGCACCTGGCCAGGATGTGTGGAGACTTCTGCAGTTCCTTTGTCTGCCTGTGAGGATTCAAACTTCTCACCCACATGCCTCAGTTCTTTTCCATGTCCCAGGCCTGTTACTGTCTAGTATTCTACAACTGTTTTGTGCAAAATACAGAGGACCATCTGGCAACAAATGCACTCTCTTCTGTAGCTCTGCGAATTGTGCCAGATGCCTTCCACGGATTCTCCAAACCACAGTAGTTTTAGTTCTCAAAATGTTGATGATACATAAAGATAGCAGAAAGTAATATAATGTGGTAAATTGCTTTTTGGAGTGATTTCATGGAATATAAAATACTTCGAGATATAAAATGTAACAAAAACATGTGTCAGACAAATGAGAACGCAGGAAATCTGAGGTAATTTCCCTTTGGGGTACTGAAAATGTTATGGGCTACTCGGCTGCTGCACTCCCCAGGAGACTGCAGTGGCATTTATGGAACCACTTCTTGGTGCTCTCTTCATTCACACTGCACTGTCTTTTTTGAAGCTGGACACCTTTGGCTTTTTTTTTTTTGTCTTTTTTTTTTTTTTTTTTTTTTTTTACCTAAAGGAAAAAACCCCTTTTTTTTTTTTTTTTTACACTAAGTGAAATAACCCTTTAATTTTTTTTTTTGAAGATTAATGTCCTGTGCAGTATTTGAAAGGCTGGCTGTGATAGAGAAGTTCCAATTGATATGTATTTGACTCAGACTTGAGAACTCAGATATTCTGGTAACTAGGTTACTTTGGCATCAGTCTTGTGAAGCTATGACAGTTTTTGTGGCTTCTCTGCTGAGTTTCACACTCAACAACTTATATCCTGAGTATACATGCCAAACATCTGTGCCTGTTACTTTCCTTTGTGCTGTTTTGAAAATATCCCAGTTCTTGACATTAGAATGGGTGGCTGAGAACTTGGCCAGTTCTAATTAGTGTTCTAACTATTGGATAAGGGCTCTTGACAAAAAATAGTCCTGGCCACTGCTAGTTCAGGTTCACAGATATTGAAAGTGTAGTATTCTGAAGAATTTTAAGGTTATTCAACCTCGGGGTTGTAGCTAAGCTACTGAAATAAGCAGCACATGCTGGCTGCTGCTTTGAGGCTACTGAAGATTGAATTCCTTTTCCCTGCTTCAGTTCCTGACTGACATGGAAGACACAAAATAACCTGAGATGAAGATCACGAAGCAGATGAACTAAATTTGTGCATTTAGAGGATTACCCAAAATCAAAATGTTTGCATGAGACTTTCAAAGGTGCTTTTCCATGCATCCTGAAGCTCCATCCTTTCTTTCATCATGGGAGGAAAGGAATGCTGTAGTGAGAACACAATTATGCTGACAATCCTGGGAGATAAATATGGCTGAGGACCTCTGGAAAAGGGGTTGAAGCCATGTATTATTCTTAGGAAGAGAAGTATTGTCAAAGACCATCAGTGAAATGTGTAGATACCTTTGTAAGGGTTCCAAATTTCAGCAAAATTGTTATACCCTGAATAATGGTAGATTCAGGCTTTGCCAAAATGCAGCTGGGCAAATCTGTTACTTCCCATATGGAAAGCAACTGTTCAAGCAAGTTATATAATTATACATTATAACATTGCTTCTGTCCAAAACCTAGGGCTGCTGCAGACATAAGCCAAGATTTTTTTCTTTTCTTGCTATAACTAGATTCTTCTTTTTTTTTTTTTTTTTTTTTGGTGAGTGTGTGTTATTCAGTTAAAGCCATAAGGGAGTAAACAATTCCATTCTTTTCTCTTTCCACCCTCACCATTCCCATATCTGATGGTTTACCATTAAATATTCTGGAACACGAGTTGGCAGTTTTGGCCTTGCTGCTGGATGTTGGTTTCCTGGATGGAGGCTAATGAAACAATAAGCATTTTCCTGCTGTAGTAAGCCTGATTTCCCCACCCTGCACTTCCAAATGTGGATTCTGAAGTTGATATCATAATTAAAAGAAGTCAATGTAAATTAAAGAAAGCAATTTGGAAAACAAACAGGTCTTCCCCTTCTTTTGCATAAAAAGCTCTAATAGTGTTCAGAACTTAGTGCTTGTCTTTGGAACACTCTAGAAATATTTGCCCTACACAGCAGAGGTCCACCTTAAAACTAATATCCCCAAAAGTGGGGAAAAAGATGCCTGTACTTAGAAGAATATTAACCTAATTAACTTGAAACTCTACTAGTTCTCTACCAGAACTCTAGTAGTAGATGTGGTAACCTGAGAAGGAAGGGCTGCAAGACCTGTTCATTTCTTTGCCAAGATATCTGTGCTGCTTTTTAGATGGCGATGGTTGAGAGACCAAAAGGATTTTATGTCAACAGATGACTTGCACCTTACCACAGCATTTTTACACCAACTTTGATATGGTGTAATTATGATCTGGGTTAAGCCTAACCCAGAGAAAAGCTGTGCAGGTTTAACCTGGAGCACAGGTAGATATGGGATTAATCCAACTAACTGTGCTGCAGCCCAAAGACTTGTGGTGGCCTGAGGGACGGAGTGGTGCAGGAGGGGACAAGGTGGCCTTCCATGTCAAGTCCAATTTGTCATGATGGTTTAAAATGCTTTCAGACTTACTGTGTTTCTGTGGGGTATATTTTCATGAGAAATAAAAGACATTGGGTACAGAGCTGAGAGGCAACAAAGTGAGGAAAATGGTTTAAGACATTGTAGTAGTACTGTGCTGATTTCAGGCACTGATTTTGCTTCAGGAAACTTGGAAATTGATTGTTTATCACTGGTAACAACACTGCCTGTTCAAGACATGGCCTCTAATGCATTTGGAATATGCTAATAAATTTAAAAAAAGAGAGATATTTATTTACCAAAAAGGGATGAAGTAAATGGAATTGCTGCTTATATGTGAATCAGTGAAGTTGTGCTCCTGTGACTGAGAAGAAGGTAAATGATGGACTGTGGCGTGGATGTGTGAGCTACTTGGGGAACTGTATCAAGGAAATGTGAGGAGTTAGACACAGCAATTGTTTTCAGCTGGAGGTAGATGTAGTTTTTTTCTCCTGATGGAGACATCACTGGACACATTTGAGCTGAACAGCTGTGGACAGCTGGAATTCTAAAGCCAATGCTTCGAGATTTGGTGCTTGTTCTAGGTCTCATGCCAGGACATCACCAAAGTGCACATCCTGTTTGTGGTGTAACATGTGGTGGTTCTGTCTGTGGAGCAGAGAGTGTTTTCCTGTGCTGCTGTTCTGTTTGACTTTTTCCAAGCTTTGACCAGCATGGTCTGTGAGAACCCCACAGTTCCTGGCTGCAGGTACTCAGGTCAAATTCCCACTTGAGATTTGGATGAGATAGGGAGTTGCATCCCCTTCTCCTCACCTCCTATCTGGCTTCCCAGGACAGGATGGAGGTACACTGAGCCCTGAGTGTCTCTCTGAGTGGGGAGGCATGGGGGGTTAGGGATGTGGGGAATTCTGCAGGACATGGCTGCACTGCATCTGGAACATGGACAAGCAGACCAGTCCTGCACCTCTCCAGGGTGCCCTGGTGCAACAGAGCACACAGCTGTAGAAAACACCAGAGAGGCACCACATAGCGTTGTTTGCTCTTCTTCACCCAGAAAAACCCAAATGGGTAAGTGTCCCTTATTGAGACCAAAACTGGGAGGAACGTCTGAAATGAGCATCCTCTGATGGAAGGCAGGTTACAGCCACTCTCCCCCACCAGGCTCAGAAAGAATTTTCCTCAGAGGAAAGTGAAAAACCCCCTACTTATTTAACAAGCAAAGTGCAGACAGGCACAGGGAAAAAAAAAAAAAAAAAGAATAATAGTAAATAATAAAACCTCTCACTATGGAGAGAATCTGGGTACATTTCAGAGTCCTTTGTGGGTGTGGCTTTCTCCTCTCCAGAGCTGGGGTTTGGTGGGGGCCCCTCTGGGCAGGTGCGTATTGTCTCCCAGTGATGTTCTGGTGTTGCTGAATGGTCCAGAAGGGAAGGAAAAGAAGCCAAAGTCTCAGGGGAAAAAAAATCTTTTCTTGCCTCAGCTTGCTAAGCAAAGGAGTTCAACTCTCTGTCTCTCTCCTGAGAAAGGAGCCAAGAGCTGGGAAAAGCAGGAAGGTGCCTTCTTCAGCTCTGTAGCATCTAGGACATCAGGGGAGTGTGTGTCTGTGTCCTTGAACACCAAACCACTTGGTTTTCTTTTTCTCTTTTCTCTCAGAGCCCACTTAAAGGCACAGAAAGGCACAGGATTCTTGTCTGGGCATAGAGCAGGCGATAGGGGATAGAGCATCATAAAGTCACCCCAAGACAGTAAGCCTGAGGAGGAAATAGTGAAGGGTTTATTTACCTTGAGAAACAGAGAAATGAGTGTGTTTGGGATTTTTGTGAAAACTCCTGTCTTCTCAAATAAGCTCTCGGTTTCAATAATATTGCTGAGTTTTTGTGAGGCACAGTTTCCCTCAATTCAAGCCCCTGTTTTTCATAGGAAATTTAATTAAAAAACATGTATGTCTTACTAAATGGAAGCCTGTACTACAAAAACAGTGGAGGTTTTCTGAAGCCAGTACTTGTTTGGTTCGGGCACTAGTAAAGGAATTGCTTTTAAAAGAGTTCTCATCTTAAGAGAGCAAAACAGATCTGGGATCTAAAAACTTAAAATTTGTTTTAGAACCCCATGATTATTTTCTAGATTGAGTCTTAATGGGAAAATGATGTGTCAGATTTATAGCAATCTCTGAAAATTATTTAAGACGATTTCAGGTTTTATTCTCAAATTCTGCTTGTTATACTGCTACAAACTGATGCCTGATGTTGTGTACGAATCTTAATCCAGTGGACACTTCCTGGGACACTTCCCACCTTGACTTTAATGCTTATTATGTGGCCTTTGAACTTTTCTTATGAAAGAAGATTAAAATAACCTCTATATATTTGCATTTTTATTTTCCCCTCAAGCAACAGAACAATTTTTTAGTTTTAGAAGTAAAATATATGTTCTTTTAAGGAAAATTCCATGGTGTTTGAAATAATAAATATATAAAAGTAGCTGATTTCCCAGCTGCGTAACAGTTCTGAGGGTCAGTTATAAAAAATAATTTTTCCAGCAGCCAAGTCCAAGGACAGTTTCTTTTCAAGCCTCTTGGTTATTCTCTGAGCATTAATCACTTTTAAGAAAAATAAAACCTCTTTTTAATTGTTGGAACTACATTTTTCCAATTTTATTCACTTAAGCAAGTGGAAGGCTCCCATGGTTCTCACCCTTGCTCATACTTATTTTTCTTTAAAGCAAGTTTTGACACCTTAAAAGGGCCACTGTTTAATAAATTAGGATTTTTATTAAATGATTTCACAAAACGTTAAGGTTTCATAATTTTTAAACCTGCTGTTGAAAAAGAGTGATGCTAGTGGAAATCTAAGCTGGCTTAGCACCAGACTATCAGCTGGGTGGGACACTGACCAAACAAACTGTCTCGCTGCCATCAGAGCCTGGTCAGTGGCTCTTACTCCTGAAAGAAACCTCCTGGAGCTCCCTCTCATCCCTCAGCTCCTGTGCAAGGTGCCCATTCCTGAAACTCCGCTGAGTGAAACCTCATTAGATGTTCTGAGACTTCTGATTCCCAGACTTCTCTGTTACTGTGGAGCTTAAGAACTCGCTGGACTGGTCAGTTTAACATGTGCACTCTTCCCGTTGTTCTGCAAACTGCTGCATCTCTCAACAAGTATTTTAAAAATGTCCTGATCAACATTTCCTTCTCTTCTCCCCAGACTTTGCTGAAAAATTCTCTTTGATTGAGGCCACAATATTGCCCAGTGCTGCATCTTCCTGATAGTCTTGTCTCTGTAAGTTCCTGGTGTACATTCCTGCAGGTTTTGTCCAGTTTGAAATTAGATATGTTTATAGTTCTAAATCATTCTGTTGCTTACCTGAATCTGCTATGATAACTCATTTTCCTGTTGAAAACCTCAGGGCGTAGTGGGATATGACTGGAATTGTATTGTCTGGAAGTCAGTGAAGAGCAGAGATGACAGTGCAGTGCCTTATGGAAATGAAATACTATATGGCATCTATCCATGCAACAACAGTGAAACAAGAACAGGGAAAGAGACTTGAGAGCCAGGAAATAGGGAGCCCTGAAGAAGAGACCTTACAGAAAGCTGAGTTTGGGCACTCAAAATCGTGTATGGTAATCTACCATTTCCATGGATATCTGTATCACAAACAGTTGTGTTGAAGTAACTGTTTCTCAGCTCCTCTGACATTATGCATCCTCTCCAACTATTGCTTCATATAGGTTTTGTTAGCAGGACAGAAATTGTATAACCATTGTACAACTGTAACATCATCAGAAATCTGCATTGCTCAACATAAATCCACTCTGAGCGTCCCAGACTTCAGTGTGTGATGAGAGATCTGATCTGTCTGGGGAATCGAAACCATGGGAAAAAAATTAGGGACACTAAAACTCCTAAAAAACATGAACAGCTTTTCAAAATCATAGTTTGGGTTTGATTTTTTTCACCTAACTGTTTTCTTTGTGGTTTAAGTTTTTTTGTTTGTTTGGTTTTGGTTTTGGTTTGGTTTTTTTTTTTTTTTTTTTTACATTCTACTCCATGTGTGCATCTGCATGCAGAAATACAGAAAGTATCTTCAAATCCTTTCTTTCTCCCCTTCCCTAGCTGTGCTCTTGTGCCTGTAGAGCTGAAACTGGTTATTATGCAATTTATGCCTTCTTGGATGCTTAAAAAAAAAGAATTTAATAGAGTTCCAGAGTAATTTCATTTGCTAACTAGCAACAATAATTTTGTATGTTAAAGGCTTTGTGATTTCTGAAGGTCTAAGTCTTTTTTATTACCAAGCTTTTCAAGGTCTGAAAAGTTAGTTTAAAAGTCCTAAAAAATTTTGATATGAACTCTCAGTTCCAGAAGCAAGGGCTATGTGCAAAACAATAACTTTTGATCACCAGAATATTTGTACAGTATTCAGTAACTAAAGCCTGAGCACTCCAATGCTTTTGTCCCTCAAAAAATATAGGGAATTTGAGCTTTGGGGTTTTTTAGCTACTGGTCAACTTGAAGTCTGGTAAAGATATAGAAGAAGGAAGAGAATTTGAGGCACCATACAAAGAGTACCAAGACATTATAAAGTTAAATCTACCTAATTTTTTGGTTGTCAGATTTCAGTTCTAAGAGGAAAATCATTATAGATTTTATGGGTAGGGGTGTAAAGTTTTTTAGGACTTTGTGTGCTTGTTTCCAAAAGGGAAATAAAATGTTAAAATAAAACTCTGAAATGCTTTACAAAACAGACAATCACAAAACATCTATGTTCTCTTGGGGTTTTTTTCTCCTCTCCCATTGTATCACACAGTTTCCTTTCTTGGTAAAAGTTTCTTCTGTATCCCCAGTCCTTTCTATGACAGTTTATCTTCATACAACGAGATCAGCTGTCAAACATGGTTTGGAATGCCAAGATAAATGGTCTTCCTGCCCCTGGTTGATTAATTCATGGCTACAACAGAGAATAGCCAATGTACACATCATTTATTTATTTACTTCTAATATTGAAGAAATAGAAATGAAAAGTCAGAGACAATTCCAAGGAGGAGAATATTTGTGAAACAAAGCCAGGAAATTTAGAAGGAAGACATTAGCATTCCTCCTTTTAGATTTTATCCTAAAATACTCAGCTGGATAAAAATTGCTCATGATATAGCACCAGACTTTACAAATGTGCTGTTACTGAGCTCTTGGGTAGCATTACTTTGATTAATAGCTAAAAACACCATGTTAGATTAGTAGTTAAATTGCTATTATATATCATAAATTCACACAATCAAAATACTTTGCAGATCATAATTAATTCCCAAAATGACCTTGTGAAAGAGATAGCAGTATTCTGTTCCTCAAGAAAATGACTGGTTTTACAGAGTAGGAAAAGATCCTCTAGAGCAGAAGATTCTGGAGTGCTTCAAAGACTGTGGATGTTGAACTCCAGCTACACAAGTTCTCACAGACCTTCTCTGGTGTGGTGACAGCATTGACTGAGTTTTGAAATGAAGAGCTGATTTTGAATTAATCCACGCAGAGTATGTGCTTTGCCCCGTGGGATAACTGTGGGGTAATGCTGTGTGAATAAATGATTCTTCTCCTCCAAATATTTTGCAAGAAACTACACAAAATATATATATTGCTGGCTTAGTGACAAAAGGTCCTACCCAGAAGTGCAGGAAACATAAAAAATAGAAAAGATAGATGACAGGCTGGGTGAAACTCTCATCTACAGGGATGGTAAGAAAGTCTACTGATTTGCCTGCTGGTGATATGGCACTTTTGCACCTTCATCAAGTCAAACAGATGCATGACAGAGCTGTTTCTTTAATCAGTTTAAAGTTTATTTTATGCAGAGCAACCTGTGACAGACCTTTGGAATGACTCCAAGCATGTCTATGAGCTTGGTTTGTGTTTCTGATGCAATCATAGCAAAAGTATCTGAAAATTAAATAACCAGGGGCTGCACCAAGGGCAGCTCACCCGACCTGTGCAGACGTAGGAACACTGACCCCCTGTTCTGCAGCCCAGGGCTGTGAATATGGGGGTCACGGGGCTTCAAAATCTGAGACCACTATTTTCCAGGCATCTGATAAATTGCAGGGAATTGCAGTACACAATGAGTTACTATGGTTTAGTGAATGCATGCTGTAAGAAATCTGGGCATTTCTCCATTTCAGATCTGTTTGGCTTACAGCCTCTGGATGGAGCATAACCTCCCTCTTCCCTTTCCTTCAAAATCAACCCAGGTCAATGCTTCCTTTGTGGAGGTTAAATTGCACAGTTTAGTTACCTCCCCTGAACTGGAGGTGGTTCTAGACACAAACAAAAGGAAAAGCTATAAAACATGATGAAGAGAAAATATGAAACACACTATTTGTCTTAAAAACATTTTTAATATGTAAACATGGCATAGGCTGTTGTGAATAGTAGCTGCAAGTCTGACAGCTAACCTCTGAGGTCTCAGACTCTTCCCAGGATTCCTGCTAAAACATGGACGGGTTAGAAAGGGGTTCTTTGAGTTCTTAGCATATTGCTTCAAATTTCTGTATTCAGTGGGATGCTCTGGTGCTCAGAGCAAGTGCCACACCCGGTGGTCTGGCTAAGCTGAAGAGGGGGAGTCGGTGATTTTTACGGACTCCACAACAAGGCCTCTTTTCAGTCTTACTGACCTGCTGTGCATTTGAAGGACTTTTGAAATTTTGTCACTTTCAGTATGCAACGTTTTCCTAAAATGGCCAAGTACACCATAGACAGCCTTTCCATCTGCTGTGAGTTCCCAGGACTTTGCTCTTTATGAGAAATGGTTGTGATTCATGGTCTCTTCCAAGCAGCACATGCTGGGAGGGAAGAGAGATTAGGAAGTGGACCAACCCTGCTCTATAGACTGTGGTTTGTAGCAGCCTGTTTCCAGAGACTGGTGGCAGTCTTAACTCTTCAGCAGTGTCTAAGATAGATTTTCTGTCTTTCTACACATATTTTTGTCTTGCCAGTTCCAGTTTTAACTACCACCAGAGGTGGTGACTCAATCACTTCCTTGGGAAGCCTGTTCCAGTGCTTGATAACCCACTGACATGGACAAGAATTTAGGTGTCAAAAAAGAGAGATCAAATGTGGAAACAGATAAAACCACTCCATCTTCCAAGCTATTTAATCAATACTGCTTCTTAGTGGGCATCATTCAAATATTTTTTCTGTGCTATCCACCTTTTAAAACATCTGCATGACAGTTTGGGAACTTTTTAGGAGTGTGACCATTACAGTGGTCTTAGGGACAACTGAAGAGTCAGTGGCTTCAAAGAGAACTCATCATACCCTCATAAAATTCTTACCCTCATCAAACCCTCACCATCCCCAGAGGAACCTGAGGGAAAGCTACAACCATTCTGCTAAACTTCTGTCGTCTGGGCTTCCACCCCAGTGAAGGAATTAATTATCCACTGGGGGCAACCATCTCGTTTCTACAGAAGGAAATTGCTGGAACACAGCCCAGAATTTGGTCCAGTGTATCTATTTAGACATAAACATTTACACAGAGATGAAAAGGCAAAATTCATTCCTCCTGTCAGACTACTGAAGCCTATGGAAATACAAAGGGATTCAACTGATCTAAGGGTTGCACTGGGGAGAGGAAAAGCTACCAAAATTGAAGATGAAAGTAAAAAGCCTCTCTGGACTTCCTTTTTAGATGTTTCCTTTACTCTTTCAAGACTCCTTAAATCATTCTCTTTTGTGGCTAGGTCAATCAGAAATAACTGTGCTTACCATTTTTGTCCTAACCAAAGTGTTTGAAGGTGTTCCCTTAGCCATATTGTCTGGTGAACAGGTTATCTTGATGACAGAAACATCCTGTTTTCCAGGTAAGAAATTTAAGAAGTTGCTAAGAAATCATCAGCAACTAAATAGGCTCCAGTTGTACTAATCTGCTGCTGGTAAATTGGTTCATAGGATCTGTAGGAGTAGCTGGATCTCATTTTTCAGTCAGTGGGGCAGAAGTGGGAGCAACTCTTTGCAGGAAAAAAGTTACAGGAGAGAAAATGCTGTGTTAGATTGTTCCCACAATAGGTCTGTGTTCTATGTTTGGAAAATAGGACAGGTCTGCTTCTCTCCCTTGTCAAAAGCCTAAGAACTGGCTCGAGTTTAGTGTTGCCAAATCTGAAGATTAGAGAAGAAGATCTGCTAAAGGCAAAAAATAGTGGGCAAAGCCTGGAGCCTGTTACTGCTTTGAACACGAGATGAAAGCAAATGGCATTGTCATAATTAGGCTATATTATACTTTATTTAACAGAAGACAACTATGAATACTATTTTGGTAAGTTCTGAAATCCCCATGGATTGGCATGGATCAGAGAAAGCAGAGTTATATATTTTGTATTCATGGCTTATAGTTTGGAATTTCTGTTTAAAGTGCAAATTTGGCTTCACCTAAGCGCAGAAAATTTTGGATGATAAGTTTGAGGAATGCTGGAAATTTGGTAGCCTTTTTCACGCTTAGATACAGGAATAAACTTGGAAGAAATCTTAAAGAAAATGGAACGCAATACCTGAGAAGTAGCAGGTAAAACATCTGTTCCTTTGTTCATACCATGGTCTGACTGTAGTGTATATAACCTTTCAAAATCAGAGGTAATATTGCTGGATCATAAATCCTGTTCTTGAGTTCTAAGTATGTAACTCCAGTTGACATCAACGAAAGACAGAATCTGAACCACCCTTGCAGACATGTGAGAAGGAAGAATGAATAATGAAATGAAAATAACTTCTCCTTGAGTTGGCTGTAGATCTCTCCGTAAACCCTGTGTCTCTTGAAATGATTTGTATGAGCTATTTGTATGAGCTATTATGGTGTTTTGTGGATTACAAAACCACTAAAGAAGGAGACCAAAATAGTTAGAGGTGGTGATTCAGAGTTCATCTGCCCAACTTGACATGTGGATTTGTTTCTCAGCTGTAGAAGAATCCACAGAAATCTATACATTGAAGGAAATCACTGCAGAAGTTCCTGTTGGACAACTATCAGTCGAACCAGTCTGAATCAGGGATTCCCTCCAACTCTTGAGGGCTGATTAACAAGACAGTCTCCTCCACTCAGTCCTTCTCAAGTTTTCTCTCCCAAGCTGAGTATTAGGTTATACTTATGCCTGAGGTGGCCTCCCAAAACCAGAGACTAGACAAGAATAAGAGAATAAAACGAGGTATTTATTTGAAGGGCCTTCAAAGGTACACCCTGGGCAGTCAAAAGGCTACACCCAAGATGGAGCCCAGGTCACGGGTTCTTCACCCTTTTGTAAGTTTGATCCATTTGCACAGGGGTTAATCAGGCTTAATTCTCCAATTATAAATTTAATTAAAGATGTAATTTCCCTGAGTTTATTCCCCCCTTCTTAAGATTTTTGTTGACACATTTTGGGCCTAGGACAATCTAGGTGTCCTTGGAGAGCAAATGTAGAGAGGTTAGTTATATCTGACCAGCACGAGAGAACAGCAGCTAACAGGCTACAAGAAACTTCAAAGTTACTCACTAGGCAGTACAGGATTTGAAAAATACAAAAGTTGAAACCTAAGGCATCATTCCTGTGAGCCAGGTTCTGCCTGTGCTCCAGTGAAATTGCAGTCCAAGCTCCATTGCTTTCTTCTGGCACAACAAATGTCTGTTGTCAACTACGGATAATTTTATATCTAAACCGCTGTACGCACAGCTCACACTGAAGCTTGAGAAAAACCGGATCAAATGCTTTGTGCACCTATATGCTGGTGTCAAACACTGAAAAGTTTTGTACATTTGGATAATTAAAAGTCCACTACTAGCAGTGATTAAAATACTTCTGAATCTTTGCCATTTGGATTTTCATTCACATTCTGAATCATCCAGCTGGTCTCCTGCAAAAATTTAGGAATGTATAGTTTAGGAGTGTATAGTTGCACAACTTGTCTTGAGCAAACACTCTAAAGTTTTGTGCCTCATCTATCTAAATACACAGAATCTTTTCAGAATAATTTAGTGGGACATGGATATGCCAAATGGAAACCAAACTCATAACTTTCCTGTATCTTATCACCTCTCAATTAATTTCTTCAAGTAATCCAGCACTTGAAGTCAAGTCTTACATAGCTGGTGCCCACTCTCTCTGCTTACCAGCAGATCAATCCAATGAATGTGAAGTATTTGAGGTCAACAGGAATTGCAAGTGTGCAATTCAATGGTGCAAGCCAGTGTTGTGCAAGCTTGTTGTGCTCAATGTTCTTGTCAGAAACCCTGTAAATTATAATAATTAAACTATAAAACCATTGTGACAGCTTTGATCCAGTTGCCTAGACAAAACCCAAAGCAAGACATGAACTGAGGGACATGTCAGCTTCTGGGAAAGGAGGTGATCTACCACAGTTTTCCCCTGAATGGAACAGACATATAGCTATAGATTTGAAAAGATTTGAAGTGTGAGGGGTATCGACTGCTTTGCGTTTCCGACTCTTGAGACAATTTCATGCTTCTCTGCCTGCAAGATTCTGGATGCACATCTGAGCACTGTGCTGGAAGTTCTGAGGCTCTTTATAACCCTGAGAACCTAGAGAATAAAGGAAGGAAACAACATATATTTCTTGAATGAAGTGGCTAAACAGCTCTTGTGAGTCATGATATGAAAGGAAATAATTTGAATTAGGTGAGATGTGCATGGCAGTGTAACGGAAAGAGAGTCTCCTCATTTTCATCAGCTAATAATCAAAACATTTTGACACAATGTCCAAAGGAAGCCAAAAATATGGAAACAATTATTTAGAGAAGAATACAGCATGATGATGTATATGCTTGTATTTTGCATCCTAAGGTAAACTGTACGTTTTTTGTTTCCAGATGGATATCCCAGGCAAATATATTGACCCAGAAAAAAGAAAGCAAGACCTCTGAGTGATGTAAACAATCTCATATGTAGAAATAGATAATTTTTTTAATTACATACTTAAGTTACTGTTTTAATTCCAGTGCTTAACAATTGTATTGTGCAGTTGAAGAGCAGAAGAAATGTTCTTGTTGCTTTCATAAAGAAGCTTTTTTAAAAGTTAGAGTCCATGACTTCTTTGATGTAATATTTGGCAGCCATTTTGACCTTGTTCTTTCTGCTACAGGGTTTCAATGTCAATGGCAAATAATAGATTTTAAATAGGAATTCATTTTTTTTTCAAAGCAGTGTCACCTGCCAAGTCTGAGGTTTAAAAAATCCCAGACATAATTTTTTATCTGGGTGAAAAGAAAGCATCTTAAACTATATTGTGATCTAGTAACTTAGAAGATTTCAGAATCCTATTTTGTCATACTTGGCAAAGATCTCTCCAGACTTAGACCAAACAAAGAGAATTTTCCTGAAAAAGCTTTTTCCAAAATTATGAATTAGAATAGGATTTTTATAAATACATATAGTCATATGAAAGATGTATTATTGTTATTTTCTTATTAATAATTTTTCATTGTTTTTGCTTGTTCATCATTCACCTGTTTGCAACACAATTGCTAAATGAATATGGACTTTGAATGGAGGAGGACAGACAGATTATGTGTTACTCCTGATTCAAAATGACATACTGCAGACAAAATACCATCAGTGCAAAGATACATTTCATATTCCTCCAAGGAACTGAACACAGCCCTCAAAGTTAAAGTTCAGTTGCTTTTATTGCCAGTCCACATAATGCTCTTGGTGATTGCTGAGTCTACACTTTTTCTCTTCCTAGATTGTGGACCATATTAGAAATACTTCTGTACATGTTAGATATCTGCAATAAGAGGCAGACATCAAAGTGCAGCAACAGTCTTGTATTAATATTGTAAATTGTGGGAATGAAGAAGAGGTTGTAATGAAGAGCAAGGAATCTCTTCTTCTTGCAGAATATCAGGTCTGATTTCCTTATTAAGTTACCTGATTTGGCAAATGGAAGACCAAAGTCCTTTATCCACACTGCAGTAATGACATGGCAGTCAAAATACTAGTATGGGTGTAGAAATCAGAAAGAGTCTAACAGGAGATCATATAAACACCTAAGAATTCAATCAGAAATTCAAAGGCATGATAAAATATAGAAAGAAGGTACATTATGGGTAACAAGAAGGCATTCTGCAAACAAATTAAGAGGAGGACTCAGGACAGAGCTGGTCCACTGCTCAAAGAGTAAGAAAAGCTAAAAATAGATGTCACCAAGATAGTTGAATAATTAATGAATTTTTGTTTCAGTCTCCACTAAGGGGATAAGAAAGCTAGCATGGTGTCAACAGCAAAGGGAGGAGTTTTCAGGTTGGAGAAGGAAGGAAGGAAGAAAAAAAAGGAAAAGATGGCTGTCAATCAAATCAGATCGATTGTCAAATCATCTGTAAGTGCCAGACTTCCTCCATGAGCACTCATGTAGCTCGATGAGAAATGTTAGCATCCACAGTGGTTGGCTCCAAGAGCTTGCAGAAGGATGGGTGGGATCCAGAAGACTTCTGGAAAGACCATGAAATGACCATGACAGTTCATAAACTTGCAAGCTGGTGCTGACTTCTCTGCTTTATTCCCAGCTGGAAAGGGCATTCCAATATCTCTCAGAGCTCTTTTGAGAAAGCTTCCCCCTCCTTTTTGCAAATAAAGTGGGTTTTGGTTTCCAGCCAGCCAGCCTTTCTCACTGCCTCTGGAATAACCCAGTTGCACTTGCCCAGTTGAGCTTGATGGGAGTCAACTGCACCTCATTATCTCTGCGCAGAGAGCTCCACCAAATTCTGGGACATTGTTTCTCTTGGCAGAAGGTGTTTTTTATAAGAGCAGGGGCATGACAGCACCAGTCCTGAGGACACCAACCCTCATGTACAGTCAGTCATGATTCACAAGGTGCCAGAGAAAATAATTATAAGTTACTTGGAATGGCTGTTAGAGAACATGCAGATTTGCTTCCCGAGAACTCTTCCGCTTGGTGGTTTCCCTGCAATAAAGAATACATTTATCTGTGAAGACAATACATGGGATAAAAAAAATATAATAAGGATTTATTTTGTTTTGTTTGCACAAAGTAGGATCCCACTTACTTAATGTGTTCCTCCTGATACTTCAGGAATGCTCTGTGCATATATTAGTTAATAGAGAGGGGTATTTTTTGCAGTTTGTCACTTCTTCAGTGTATCCTGATAACTTAGAGTTACCGTAGATTTATAGGATATGTTTCTGAATATCCTTTACTTCTGACTTTTCGTTTCCTTGAACCTGCTGTACACCTGCTTGTGGTGAAGTTGAGCTCTATTTCTTCTCCTTTCCTGGGGTGCATTAGGAAGAGCACTGCAAGCAGGCAGAGGGAGGCGACCCTGCCCCTCTACTCAGTCCTGCTGAGGCCACATCTGGAGTGCTGTGTCCAGCCCTGAGCTCCTCAGGGCAAGGGAGACATCAAGCTCCTGGAGTGGGTCCAGTGAAGGGCACAGGAGTTGGTTGTGGGACTGGAGCATCTCTCTTAGGAGGAAAGGCCGAGGGAGGGCTGTTTAGTCTCGAGAAGAGATGGCTGAGAGGGGACCTCACCAATCTCTGTCAGTAACTGAAGCGAGGGGGCAAAGGATGGACCAGGCCCTGCTCGGTGGTGCTGGGCAATAGGACAAGAGGCAAAGGGCAGAAACTGATGCACAGGAGGCTCCACCTGAGGAAGAACTTCTTTGCTGTGCAAGTGACTCAGTGCTGGAACAGATTGTCCAGAGAGTCTCCCTCTCTGGAGATATCCCGGAATTGTCTGGACACAAAACCTGTGGCCTATGCTCCAGCATGACCCCATTTGAGCAGGGAGTTTGGATCAGATGACCCACTGTGGTCCCTTCCAACCTGACCCGTTCTGTGATTCTGTGAAAAAGTGATGACATTTTTGATACAACACACAATTAATACATTTTACCAGTGCAAAAAATGACCATTATGGTTAACCAGTATCTGAAGCTACACTAAATAACTTGAAGTGTGTGCATAAGCTGTAAAACTCATCATTGCATAACTATAAAATTAATATTTCAGAAAAGGATGACTTGTAATCAATAGCGATATCACATAGGGAAAAAATATGCTGGGCAATATGCTGTGCTTTGGGGCACAAGGCAGGCATGGGCTGGTGGCTGGCTCGTCTAGAGATGGCTTGGATGTGGCTTGATTTAATTTCTGGTTAGAAGTTTTAGGGATAAAACTGCATTTGGGATAAAAGTAAGCCCTGCTCTCCCTCAAGAAAGCTGTTCCTACAGCATGTCCGTGACAGAGAATGGCTTGGAAAAGAAGACATCCCTCATGAGCTCCACAAAGCACTGCAAAATGATGGAACAAGCTTTGTCCTATACAGACCAGAATTCAGAAAGAGTGAAATAGATCCTTTCATTTTATCATGGTCCTTCAGTGTGACAAATGTTCTGCTTTTTACTTTGTGCATCTGTTTAAAGCGTTCTTTGGACCCTGATGTATGAGGGCAGGTTTCAGTCCAGACTAACAGCAATACAATTCTTAAATGAAAAATTGTACAGGTAATCCTTCTTGCACTGATGGTCAAACCACACACAGTTTTCCAGTTTCTTTTGTCCTTTTCCTTCCTGACATCTTAAAGAATTATATTCCTAACTTTATATTTGGAGTCACCTGCTTGTGGAAGTTTTTCTTCCCTGCTAGTTCTGGATGATGGCAGTCCATTAAATTATCCTTCTATTACCTTCCACATGGAGATGGTTGGCTGTTGAGCAACTACTGATGCTGAAATGGGGAAGAGGTGGTGGAATTAGCCCAACCTTAATATTTTGAAGAGAAAAAAAGGAGACAGTGAGGAAAGTGCCATTACAACAGTATTTCATGTCTATTTTTAGTGACTTTTTAACACACACTCTTAAAAAGGCTGAGATATATAGAATGGATTTTAGTATTTTTTACTGTGATTCTAAATATTTCAAACTAAAAATATAGGAATTGCTGTTAGCTGCATGTCATTGATAAAAATTCTCCATCCAGTGTACAAAAAACCCTCCAACCTACTTTAGAATAAATACAATGCAAATATTTAGAATTCCTATTTATCACATTTTGGTCATGTGCTTTGACAAAGTTACCATATTTTGCTTATCATTCCTAGAATAAATAATCTATTTTACTTTTTGATTATGTTTACTGTCTAGCTCAGAATAAATTGTCTTTGAGATGTCACTACTTGATTTAGCATCCATAAAGCAGGTTTAACATGTCTTTTTCTTACATGCAGATGTGTGCAAAATAAAAGCTTTGTTCCACATGTCCTTTCTTAATGTACTTAGTCTGCTACAGTGGCGGATTCTGTCTGTGGTAAGCATCTCTGGAGCAGGGCTTCTAAATACCTGAGGGTTTGCTCTAATGGAGAATTCCAATACTTAAAAAATGGATTGAATAGTTTGCTTTTTGATACCAACTGGATTGTGCCTCAGAGCATTTTCAATAGGTGCATCCTGTGAGTCTTTATTGCTGTAAGCCTTGTGCAAACCAAGATGCTTTTAATATCTTCCTTAATGATGTAGATGAAGGGACTGAGTACATCCTGAGCAACCGGGCCTAGTGGAAGGTGTCCCTGCCCACAGCAGGGAGGGTTAAAAAGAGGTGAAAAAAGGACCTCTTTAAGGTCCTTTCCAACCCAAACCATTCCATGATTCTATGATTACTTGAGTCAGATATTTGTGAGATACTATTTCTCATAATTCAGTGAAGTGTGGCTGTGTGTGGGGAGGGATAGCTGGAAAAAGTCACTGAAGTTAAAAAAAGCACACGTTTAACAAGGACAAATTTAACCACCACTAAAGTTACTTCAGGTTTTATTGGCCACCATGTACCTAAACTGCACTCCAGCAACTGAACCTGGGTTGTTTGATGGCTTCTCCTGTTGTGATGGCTAAAGATCTTGTTTAAAATGATCCATTTTTCCTTGCCACTTGATTTAAAGGTTGACTTTGGCCCCAGAATTAGTCCCATGTGTTTGGAAATTGGAGCCTGAGACCTGGTTGAAAGCCCATGTAAATTTGGTACCGGGTTGCTCACCTTTGACAAGGAGAGGCCACAGAGTGCAGTAAACAGTGCTGAAATGTGGCTGCGTGTGACAGGAGTCAGTGTACTGTAATTCTGAGTTATGAGACTCAGTGACAAACAATGTGGCCTACACTGAGTGTGCCTAATCTGACTTTGTTCCCCAAAATGGCTCTTTAAACTCACAGCTTCGCTGTTCATAAATAACATGCACATTCTTAATCTAAGCAGAGGCAGATGCATGATATATGGCATATGTTATGTTACACGTAGCTCTTTTACTGCTGCTGGTAATGTTGCCCAATAAGTATTTATAAGGCAGTCTAATAATGGGAAACATTTTTCATTAGTCTAAACTCTTGCTTTTTAAACAATTGGTGTTCCAGTCCTTAGTGTTTTAGCCTCTCCTTTTCTGGTGGTTAGTAGCCACCTAAATGGAACTGTGTTTGTTTACTTTAGGATAAGCTTATGCTACACTGGTAGGTGTTTTTTTTGGTCATTGGAACATGAGTACTTAGTTTTTTATCTGATGTGATAGAAGTACTGGTATTAATAGTAGTAGCTTTTTATTTATGAGCACTTGTATTATTGATATATAAGACATAATTTAGGTCAGAAACAGTTGTTCAATGCCAATTAAGAAAATAATTAAAGTAAGAAGAAAATGAGGAATAACGACAAGGCTTCCCTTTGTTGTGAGGTTTGTGACATCATTTTTCAGGAAAGAGTGAAGGAGTGTTATAGCAGCCTCTCATTTAACAGAGTAATTCAATGCCAGTGACAAGATTCAGAGAGTAACATGAAGATCCCAGGAGATTACTAGAGGACAGGTGATGGCTTATGTTGTAAAATTTCTCTGTAAAAGAATTTTATTAGATTTTTAGAGACAAGCTCAAAACCTTGGTTCCTCTTCTTCCTAGGAATTGTATAATGGTTCTGATTGGTATTCATCCAGTGGAAAAAGTAATCATTCAGAAAACAGCACAACAGAGGGGATTGAATGTTCAGGGAGTGGCAGAATCTGTAATTTCCTCACCTATATGAAATCTGACCAGGAAAAAAATATCTTCTTCATGTTTCTAGAAAGAGCAATATTGAAACATTCATTTCTGGTTTTAAGAGATGGATACAACATAATGGAAATACCTCTGGTGAGACAGGGACTAGAGAAGCAGCATTTCCTGGGCCAGGACTATTAGTATTCACAGATACTTGTAACAATTGTGATAGACAAAAAAATATAAGATAAATATGATACCAAAGAACACTGCTGTAAAAGTAAACTTGCAGCCCATCTGTCACAGAATCACATTTAAGTGCCAACGAATACTCTTTCCTTCAGTTAATGAATCTTAAATTTGTTTGGTTTGGGTTTTGTTTGGTTTGGTTTTTCTTTTGCATCATTTTATAGTTGAGTCAATGTCTTCTCAGCCAGAGGTAATTTGAGGACACCTGTGTTTTGAAGACCATATTTGAGGAAAAACTCCAGATACACAACAAAGCAGACAGGCTTTTTCCAAAATGGAAACAAAAGAAACTGGTTCCCTCTATGTAGTTCCTTGAGGGTGAAATTTACCCTGACCTGAGGTCTTAAGTGGGATTTAAGTGCTGTCTAAGCCTTGAACTAGTATGCTAGAGGTGAAGGGGAGGTTTTTGGGGTTTTTTATTAGCTTTTTCCTGCTTATTCCTCTGCACAAGAGGAAAGCAAAAGAAGCAGTGTGTTATAATTATTGTAAATGCCCAGAGGATACCATGTCTGAAAAGGCCAAAATGAAGATGCCCTCTGCTGATATTTGTTATAAATATTGCAAAGTATCTCTATTAGTAAATGCAATAGTTTAGCCAGAGAAAACTTCCAAGAAAAATTAGAACAAAATGTATAGCTAGTTGATAATGGGGTGACTGAGATACTTGCTAGGAAACGTGTGCCTGTATTTGACTATGAAATCAGGATAGAGCCTGCCTGAACTCATTCCAGAAGTAAGAAGAGTGGGCTGCCCCACTGAACTATGATCTGAACAAATCAACCACAGAGGTCTCTGTGTGTATTAAAACCCCAGAAGTACAGTGAAGTGAACAAATGATTCCCCTAAATATCATTATGTCGAATAACTTTTTGTTCAAGGTGAATGCAGAAGAACAAAGTGACTGTCGTAAAATAATAACAGAACTTAAGTTCAAAGTGACAGAGAAAAACAGAGACTATCGTGGACCAAAGCAGGAGTATTAATAACATGCCAGAAGGAAATCTATTCTTAGCCCTCATCTAAAAAAAAAGGACAGAAAGAGGTTCCAGTTCTGACCAGCACTGAAAATAAGATGAGAAATGTGAAATCTTTGGAAAGAAGTAATAAACCCAAGTGCTGGCTTTAAATTTAGTAATGGGCTGAAGAGCTCAAAACAATGAAGTGCAGTGTGCTTTGTAGCTGCTTATTTTCACTAAGTTGTGTAGGTAAAGGTCTCTGATTTCACCACACTTAATTTTCAAAGACCCCAGAGCCCCCTGTTTAATTTAGCAGACTTACAGGTTTTGAATAATATCTCATATAAAATATCTCCATGGAGCTTGGCAGGAGATGCAGAAAAATGTTCAAAAACAGACGTTATTCTTCTGAAATCAATAGTTATACTCACCAACAAATTACGTTGCTCAAGATAATCTGTTTCCCAACATGGAGCAAATAAGAATCACAAGGATATTTTTTGTTGATCTATATTTAATTTAACAAGTTGGCACCCCAAGCTTCTTCATAAATAGATGCTGGTAAATAAATCAGGGGGCTGATCCTAAGACTACTGAGAGGAATAGAAAGACTTGTTTTGTTTGACTGTGTTTGGATCAGTTTCTAAACCTTTCTCAGATGTGAAATTTTTATTGTCCCTTTAAAGTTCAGGAAAAAAAAACCAACCTGGTTTTATGTAACCACCATTTCAATAGATGTCTGTGTCTTTGATACATGTATACATGGAACTGTTATTAATCTGTTGATATATATTTCAGAACTTGTGAGTGATGATCAGATGATGCACTGTTAAAAAGCTAGAAGTCTGCTGTGTCTGATGTTTTTATTGGGTCAGGTTGGTAGTAGTGTGGAAATATTTAGTGTGTAAGACAAAATTTGGGTGAGCATTGTCCTGACTCATAATTTAGGTTCCAGTTATATTCAGTTTATGTGCTGGTGGGAGTCCTAGGTGTCTGATGTGCAGGGGTCTGGAAGAGCTTTTCTGTCAGCAGCACCCTGAGTTTTAAGATGGAGTTGGAGCAGCACACCAAAGGCAGTTCTGTGATGGGGCTGCTGTGGATGAAGGGGCATCTCCTGGCCCACTCAAGTCCCACAGCTCCCAAGCAGAGGAGAATGGAATTCCAAAGGGTCAGAACTTGTCTCTCTTGGAAGGCTAAGATGGGCTGCATGGCCAGAGAACAAGAGCAGAGAGAGAAGGAGTGCAGGCAGTCAGCTGAGACAGGTCTGGGGAGCTGTGTCAGAGAAGCGACACAAACTTAGGGAATGGATCAAAGTCTCTAGGCTCTGCCAGGGAATTTTTGACAGAGGAGTGCAACCCAAGAGGCCCAGCTTGCAGGAGATCTTGGGAGCTGGAGCACAGTCCTGGCCAAGAAGCAGGAGTGGTACACAAGCCAGGGTGGCCATGCTTGAGGCTTTTGGGTGTCCCCCGGCACAGTGCAGACAGGGATGGAATCCAAGCTTCCTTGGAAGATAGAGGCAGGAGAATATTGCCCACCATCTTCTTTCCAGCTGCCCCCCCCCATACTCTTGCAAATCCTGCAGGTACACTCAGGCTCCTCACCCCAGGGAGTCTGGAGCTCCATCCATGGCTGTGCAAACCCATCCATTGCTGCGTCCCCTCTTGGATGGAATATCGAGTAAACAACACAGCGATGTGTAGAAATCGTGAACTTTATTCACTTGACCACTCTCAAAATCCACAAACAGGGGGTGACTAGAAGGCTGTGGGGTGTCTAAAAAATGTCAGCTTTCTGGAATGGGAACACTAAAAGGAACTTGAACTTCCTGCAGGAGATGTGGTGGGGAATCCTCTGAGTGAGAATGGGGGTTTCTCTAACGCCTGAGCTGGGGGAAGTCGCAGTGGTCACGCACAGCCCGCCATGCTCTGCAGCCGCGCTGGAGCTGGACAGTCAGCGCTGAGGGGAGGCTTGGGATCTCCTCCTCTTTCCCTTTTGCTGCTCTGCAGGCTCTGTGCCTGTGCAGAGAGCAGTGGTGCAGCACACTGGCAGCATGGCTGTGCCTCAGCAGCTGGGTCAGCTCCTCGGGGCAGCCGCCTCTGTGGCAGCAGCAGGGCCCTGCATGGGCCGAGGGGCTCTGGCACTTCTCCTGCAAGGCAAAGTGCAGGGATTCCATGGAAGGGGCAGGGGGGAAGAGTGGACAGCAGTTCCAAGGTTCCCATGCCCCCCTCAGGACTGCATCAAGGGTCGAGGGGACGGGGCAGCATCAGCAGGAAGGGAAAATGCAGGAGGCAGGAGAAGCCCTGGCTGGTCTCGGTGCTCTGGGCAAGTGTTAGCATAAGGTTACAGGGAAGGGTTTTAATTTGTTGTAACTGTTTCCCTTGTACCCCCTTTTCACCGAAATCTTCTTGTATGGAATTTCATGAATGAAATCACAAAGGAATGGACTTCACTGTCACATCTGATATGCTGTATTTGAGCCCAATTTATTTTAAGCCACCTGGAAAAAGTTCTGTGGATGACTGCATAACCACATTAATTGTACAGTTAGGAGATCCTAGTAAAAATAGAGAACCAATATCATTTACACAGTATTCCTTTTCATTAATCAAAATTGTTTGAAGAATGAATTGTGTTTCTGTTTTATAAAAGATCCAGGGGAAGATTCTTATTCTTCAAGTGCACTTACCCAACATACACTTAATTTAATTTGCTTTTTTCTTCCCATCCTGAGTCAATGAGCTTAAATGGCTACAAATGGCCTGAAATTCTTCAGGCTGTTTAATGTAGGTACATGAGAGATGTCTTTTGGTCTTTATCTTATTTTCAGGTTTTTTTTTTTCTACATTGAGTCGAAACCTTTAAAGAACAAGAGAATTGTGAAAAAAAATAGATTTTTTGTGTAAAAGTAAATATTCTTTGTTTTTAAATACAAAGAAACCCAATATTGCAAGCCTTCTAGTTACTGATTTGCTCCAATATCCATCTGTCCATGCATGAGAGTTTGCACAGGTACTTCAAGCATTTTATAACAGACATCAGAGATTTCTACTCCTGGATTAATATTTCTGGCTTTGGGAGGCATGATGCAACTATCTCCTTATTGTCTATTAATCCCAGAGAGAGCTGGCAAACCTTCCTGAAGTGATAATGGAAAGCTGTCGGGTGTGATTGTGTGTTTCAAATTAGGTGATGCCTAGCAATAAGGTAATCTCTCAAGCACTAGAATTCCAAACAGTCCCAGAGCTCGTGGGAAAAGTTACTCTTAATGAGGCAACATTTCCAGCACTTGTCTGTGTGCAGGAAGTCCATCTAGCACATGTGCCAGCATCCAGAGGTTCCAAATACAGCTGTACTTTACAGCATCTGGTTTCAAGCCCAAGTAAAAATTGTGTTTTAAATATTGTCCCAGACAATGATTATATCATGTGCATCCATGCTGCTGTGACTAAAAGCACGTGGAGCAGCTACTGGTGCTGAATTGTCTGCTAAATGCCCACAAACAAGTCCCTGTGACATGGCTAGCTAGGCATTTGTTAAGTGCCAAGGCAGGTGCTATCGTGACAACTTTCCATTTGTGAAGCTCCTGTGGGCTTTGGAGGCCAAATGAACTACTAGATGTCAGAATTCGCTGCTGCCCTCGTGAAAATTTCTCTCAAGGTTTTCAAATTTCATGTGGTTTCAGCTGTAAAAAGGGAGGTTTCCTTTCTGAATTATGGGTAAATGAAACGCTCTAAACCAATGTCTTCAGCAAACTGATAAATGGGCAAAATGATATTGCAGACTTATCTTTATGTGTGCTCAGGAAACAGGCTATCAAGCTGAATTCCCACTGCCACTGCCCTTTGAAGATTCACGTTAAAAAGCTAAAGGGTGTAGCAATTACTCTTAAATTCACTCAGGGAATGTGAATTTAATTTGTTACATCTATTGTCCCACAGCTTTACTTGTTATGCTCCGTCATCTTTGACCGAAACAACTGTTCAAGTTTAAAGATAGTCAGTCATGATCCCTGGATTTCTTTTTAAAAGCCCAAATAGTCATTAACTGAGAGGCAATGTCATTTGAATTTTAGAAAATCCTTAAATTCTCGATTATTCCTTTTTTTTTTTTTGGTCAGAACAAAGAAACATGAATTCAGCTTTTTTTTTTTTTTTTTTAAATACCAAAGAGATAAAACTCTGTACATGATTATTGAAAAAAATGGGAATTCTAGCTTCTTTTCATTAGTTTCAGGCCAAGCACAATGCAACAGCTGTTGCAGGTAATTTTTTTCCTTTAGAAAATGGAGTGGGTGAGTAGAATTTAGACAGAAATCCTGCTCAGTGCTGAAGGAAGGTACACTGTAATATTGTAGAGTGCAGGTAGGTTCACTTGCTTTTATGGGCATGAAGCAATGAGGTATTTTTGCAAGGAATAAGCAAACACTCCTAAAATAAAAGAACATCTTGGATAACAAAGGTTTTACTGGGCAGTTTTTATCATAGCCATTCACCGAGCCCTTCACTAGGCTTATGTCAGGGCAGTCTTACACTGTACTAACTTGTGCAAGTTGTTAAATACTCCTTGGAGATAAGGAGTCATTGGGATTTTCTGGATTGAAGGAAACTTTGGCCACTTTTGCTTTCCTTTGATTGTACACTACTCCACCCTAAAACACTGACGAGCCTCTTGTGCCTGGTTACGGTGACTGTAAGACCTTTTATGTCAAGCAGTTACAAAATTGTCATAATGTAACCCCAAATTGGGGCTATTACACTGAGATAATCTGTGATAATTGACATAACACCTGTTTGCTCTCAGTAGAGTCAACAGTTGCATAAGGTTCCAATTACTGCAGAATTTGGCCCCGAGTTTCTGGGAAAGTGGTGACTGTGTGTAAGCTGTTGTACATTTGCTCATGGCCCACGTACCTGAAATATATTAAGATGTGTTTTTCTTGAAAATCACATTGGAAAGTATCGGCGACTCCATTTTTTGGACTGTTGTGTGCTGGAAAGACCTGTGAGGGAGACACTGTGGAGGAGGCCAGCAGAGAGAACTACAGTAAGGTTTGCTCAGAGAATGGATGATGCATCGGCTCAGCATTAAAAGTTGCTTGGGGAAGCTCATTACTGTCTTAAAGTTGCCAGCTCTGCTGGTTTCCTGTGGAGCCAGGCTAGTTTTTAGCAGCAGCTGTGGCTCATTTTCAGGAGCCAGAGGTAGCCGTTTGGGGGGCTTTTTAAAATGCTGACAGAGAGTTTTGGCTCTCTGGTTGGTGCCCTGATTTCCACTGTAAATTTGGATAATGGCTCTGAGAGCTGATTAGCGGATGTCAGTCAGGACCGGGCATCAGCAAACCAGTGCTTTACTCTTCTGCCATGGGCACTGGAATCTCTTCAAGGACAGTGTTCCCAAGTGCCAGTGATGAGCACAGATGGCTGTCTGAAGTGCTGAGGGATTTTATAAAGTCCTCTAGGCAGTTAGTACAGCCCCACTGAAATGAAGTGGGATTTTAATGCTTATCTTGCAAGTGTTACTAGCCGAAGGGGGGTACTTTAGAACCCCAGGCTGTAAAGGTGTGAAAGCATTTACCACTCCAGGTAAGAGGCCTCACCCCTAACAGAAGATGACAATTAACCCTAGAACATATTTATGTTCTTTTAACAGTCTTGTTCAAGATTGTTAGTCACCTGAGATTGACCACAAGAATGATTATGATACAACAGTGTGTGTATGGTAGGTGACTGATGCAAATTTGAGGGGGTAAAGAGGAATACTAGACTTGTTCTTTGCTGAAATGGCAGACACAGTGGATTCCTCCTACACCAGAGTGAAAATAATATGGCAGGACATGGTAGAGGAAGTGTGTCTGGAAATTGTTCTCTTCTTTGTGGCTGACAGTAGGAATTCCAGGTGTAGGCTCAGTGAGGAGACAAGAAAAGGTGGAACAGCATTCAGGATTTCCTAAATGTGACTGTTTAGTAGCAGCAACAACAGTAACCGGAGCTATAAATACCTGTCTCAAAGCTTGCCCTGTACAGGTAGTTAAATTCTGGGGAACACAGAAATATTTCTGTATTCTTTACTCTTAAATCCTGAGAGAGAACACTTTGCTTTCAGTGGCATTCCTATTCCCACTGTGTTGGATTTCCCTAATTATTTACCCAATCTTCTTCTTCCCTGGGGTGCTCATAGAAAACCTGTTTGAAAAACAGCACAAGCAAGTAACTTGCAGGGAAAGAATGCTCTGAGTCCATTGATACCTGTATGGTCTCCATGGTATGAACTGCATCTGTGATCACAGGACTGACAGAAAACTGCAAACCAAGAAATGCTAGGATGTTTTGTAAGGGCTGAGACACTTGGCTGCACATACCAGAGATGAAATTGTTGAGGTCCCTAGGTTAAAGTTGGTGCTCTTGTTGCATGATTTAGTGAAGTAAAAATAAGTCTGTCTAAAGCTTGATAGAAATAATAACGATGTGGTGCAAAATAACTTCCCAAATTACAATGGAAATAAATATAAATTGAATTAGGAAGGAAAGGAAAAGAAAATGTTTCCCCAGCAGAGATAAAATGCACAATTCTAGGGGGTATTTTCACATACTTCTGGCTGTTAAATTTCATTTTCTTTGGCAGCTCTATCTGCTCCCTTCTGTAAAGGCTAAAAGATGTTCCTGTGCAGTGTGTATGTTTGAATTCTAGTGAGGCATCTTGAGATGGTTTGGCTGCCATGTGACAATATTTCAGACCGGTCTTTGATGAATTCCAAAGTGTTATATAAATATCTGGATCCCAAACAAAGGTCAAGACACTTTGGAGAGCCTGCAAAAATAAATCAGTGAGCATTTCCAGACGTTCTCATCCATGATGTCTCTGACTTCATACCTAGCTGAAGCAAAGGTCCTCCTTTTCCCTCTGTTTCCAGTTTAAATTTGTTTGTTTACCTAAAAAAAAAAAAACCCAAACCAAAAAAAAAAAAAAAAAAAAACCAAAAAACTTTGCTCTTTCTGAGACAAACCAGTCTCTCCTTGATTCCTTAGCTGTGACCAGGGAGATAACTGTGCAAATACATCTTCTTTTTGTTTTATAGTCTTTCATAGTGCCTGTAGTGTCACTGCTAGAAAATAAAAGAAGTAAAGGCAAGATTTGACTCTCAGCAGAGAAGCTTCTCTCTTTCTCTCCCCGAGTTTCTCTGGATGTGAGATTTTTAATGAGAGCACTGATTATGAAGGAGAGTTTTCTAGAAAGGATTGTGTAACACACTGAATTTGATCTTTAATCCAAGATGTCAGGTGGAGCCTTACTGACAAGAAGCTCTCCAGCCGAGGACCTACTGTCAATTCCCTCTTCCTTATATTCCATGGCCAAGGTCTGGGCTAGGCTGGTTACAGACCACAGTAAGTGTGTGCTTGGGGAATGAAGATTGTCATCTAGAGGTCTGAGGCAATTCCATCATTGTCTGGATTTTTCTTTGTCCTTTTTTTTCCTCCTCAAAGTTATTTTTATGTGACAAGAAATATTATCTTTCTGATACAGCTGTAGTGATACTAAGATGGGGTGGTATCACAATCAGATGATTTTCATGGAACCAGAAGCTGATATGTGCAAAAGGGCTATAAAAATAGGAACTGGCATCTGACAAAGACAGTTTGGTATGCTTTTCGTGCACTGAATAACTCACCTGTACCTCCACCAACCTTGTCACTGCACCTTCATGTCATGCTTAGGTGTAGCTTGCTGCAGGTCCTGCTTAAATCCTGCCCTGTTTGCAGAGAGGATTTGCTCATGGGTGAGGCAGATCTCTTCCATATATAAATAGAGGTATCCTCTCTATAGATGGAGTCAGTTTGGCAAGCCAATTTGCTGTTCCCTAATCCTTTGATTGTACTGGTTGAGCTACTGCTTTTTTCCTTCTGCTCTCCAAATGATTTACCCAAGAAGGGTGTGGATGGGCCTAGTTCACTGACGAGTGGGGGACAGGGCAGATGGAAAGATGTTATTCAGTGGGAGGCAGCCCAGTTTCTTTCACATACTACCAAATCACCAAAAATTTCTTTCCTTCTGCCAAGCACTTCCCTCTCAGCCATGCTTTCTTTCCAACATGTGTATTTTGTTTCAGTCTGTTGACATTGTTAGCAAAGAGTCATTCAGTCTCTGCAGATCGGTCTGGATCAACATTAAATATACAGAATATATGTTCAGTTAAAGTTAAGCAGCACTGTGCCTGGTGAAAATGAATAGGAGTGAATCATCCTTTGAAGGGTTTGAAGACACAGTATGAGAACCTCTGACATGATTATTTTGACATGTGTGTGAAAGGAAGGTAAAGCCTGATGTGAGGAATTTCTGTTCAGTTGATAACATGTTTATATTTGAATCTCTTGCAGAAATGGCTGAATTTTCTTATGGTTTTAAGATGCTCAAAAGAATATAATTGTTAATTAGACAGTATAGTGGCACGAGGAGGGGGGAGTTTTTTCAAACTGGGATCACTTCCATTTTTATGGCATTCTTCAATAAACATTACTCCTGGGTCTGCAGCCTGGTTTCCTCATTAGGCAAAAAAAGCACTCAAAGGTAGTGTCTTCATATCTGTTTGCATCGGTTTATACACATATATACCCCTTATGTCTAGATACATCTGTTTTGATACAGTTATTTATAATAATAATAATTTTAATGTTCATTAAAGCGATTTGTTAATCACAGGTTAAACTTATAAGGAAGTTTCACAGGAAACATAAGTTTCTATGAGGTAAACAAAGGAGGAGGAATAAGATGATTTTACAGGAGTGGAAAATGATTCAGAGCTCAAGAGATCTATCGTTAATGTCACCACAGGTATGATTTGCACAAGGATTTATTATTGTAAAAACACATTAAAAGAGGTGACAGCTGTCTGGCTTAAAAAATGCTGGTCACCTATTCATTGGAATTAGGTAATTTCCAAGGTTCTCCTAATTATTTGCTTAGGAATTATTGTTCCAGTTTTTAGGATGTTATTATTTTGAGCTGCAGTTCCTTGCTGTAAATATTTTGAATACAGATTCCTGTTGAGACTATGGCACCATTATCTTCAGCCTGTAGGTGCAAAACTTCCATGAATTCATTTTTGCGGATGCTGCAGAGTCCCTTCTATGTTTGCTGTGCAATTTTGGAACAGTTTTGGTATTTGTATGTGAATACACATGTACTGAATGATGGTGGTCATTGCTTCAGTCTCCTTGAAAGAGTGCTGAGCAGCTGTAAAATGCCAACTGTGCTTCTTAAGCATCCCACCAGCTCTGGGGAGAAGCCCACAAATGAATTTTCATTAGTGAAGTATGAGTCATTGGAATGATTGTGCTACAGGTCATAGTTGCTAAGGAATTTTTACATTTCTACCATAGAGGGCCTTTGCTGATGCTTCTTTCTTAGTGAGCTCTAAATTCTCTTAAGATTCTCTTTGGATTCCCCTGTGAGAATTTAGAAAACAGATTTTTAGGACACCTAGTGTAAAATTCCATGACCTTTGTTTGACTGAACAAGAACACCCCCTCTCTTGTAATTGCTGCCTTAGTCTTAGCTGCAGACTTAGCATTATAGAAACATACCCTATACTTTCCTGCGTAACCAGAAAGCTACAGGTATATAAGTTGTTGAATTTGTATGTTTTTAAGCAGGAAACGCTTTTCCTGTAATCCAGGCTTGCCAGCTTTTCACAGATTAATGACCCTCATATAATCAAGACTGCTGTGTTTGTTCTCTTGGTTTTCTTGCTTTTTCTTGGTGTCTTATATTACATTTGCAACTGCAAAACTGGGGAAGGTAGCTTGGGTTTCTTATCAGGTGGTTATTTTATTTTGCATTGCTGTTAGTGGTAAAAAGTTGCCTTTTTTTATTGCTTCAAGTGCTCAGACAGGGGATGTCCAACAGCTGCAGGGCTTTAAACCAGAGCCATCTCCAGCTGTCTGCTGCACTTCTCTGCTGCAATGTGCCCACCTGCATGGAGCAGGAACCTTCAGCTGCTCCTCCTCACAGCCAGGGGAAACCTAATGGGAAAGTAATGTGCCACCACCTCCCTTGGCTGTTTGAAGCTCTTATTTTGGCTGTGAGCTACTGTAGGTGAGGAAAGGTCCTTTTCTGCTCTTCCTGCCTCGGGTGGGGTAATGTCTGGCAGAGGGCTGGACCAGGCAGCTGGAGCTCCTCATGTCAAGAACAAGAAGGCTCTTATGACAGCTTCATTTGGGATGCTCTATTTCTGCTTTGGACCACGTTTTATTGGATAATCAGCTGGTTTTTTATAGGATTCCGCTATTTCAGTGCCTCACAAGAGGGAGCAGGCAGTTTCTGAATGACTTTGGTAATGTGGAATTGTTGAAATAGAATCAGAAGGTTAAAGAAGCTGTGTGATTATATTTTCATAAAACTGAATAAAAATATGTCAAAGGCTTTTTTTGGCGTACATGCTCTACTTTTCTACTTCAACAGACAAAGATTCATAAAGCTGTAAATTTAATTTTAAGAGTGTGAAGAAAATTATGTTTTTAAAATATTGTGAGGATCACAAATCCTTTCTGGGCTTGTTATTAAATTAGGCTGGTGTTCACATATTATTTTTAATGATTAATCTCTTTTCATCATTTAGATCTGCTCAGTCACCCATTTGGTAATATATTATTCAGCCTCAGGAATACTGCATTATTTTAATTCATACACTTCCATTTGGTAATTAGTTATCCCTTACTGATGTGGACCATCAGCTCTCAAAATTACTTCAGTAAAAATGAAAAATACATAATGAATTCAATAATGCAATGATCTATCTATTTTCCAGAATTTTTTATGTTCCTGAGCCAAATTATTTAAACTATTGCATTTTAACATTCATACCTCTAATGGCTACACTTCAATGTGATCATAAACTAAAAGTGAAATTGCCTTAGTGTATTCAGAAATCTTTCCTTTTAAGAAAACAGCAGAACATGTAATCATTTAGAAGAGAGAGTAAGTTGTGTTGAGTTTGAAACCCTACACCTCCTTTGCTGGGAGAATTTTCACTCAGTGCTCAGGTTTTGCCACTCAGGCCCATCTTTAGGCGTCATAAAACTTTACTGTCACTCACTTTTATGACACAATTATGAATGTAAAAGCAGGGATTTAATGCTAGGTAAGGAAAATGCTTTCCCAGACCCTGTTATCAATGACAAAACACTCAGAGAAGGCAGTAAAAGCAGAGAGCTGGTAGGTGAAGTGGAGGTGTGATGACATTTGGGAATATGGATCTGGCCTAACAAAGGGAGAGGGAGATAGTGAGAAATGGTGCCTCTTCCTTTGTGCTGGCAGAGGGAGCTGGAGCCGTTGGCGTGGTTTCCTTGGAAAACCTTAAATCTATTCTGCAGTATCTTTTGTTTTTAAAGATAGACTCTCCACTGTATGGTAGGTGATGGGCTCTCAGTTTCAATCCAACCACAGGCAGCATCAAGGGTCTTCTGAGCAGCAGCTGTACTGAAAGCAGTCTGAGGAACAGGAAAGCACAGGAGACAAAGAAAATAGGAAGAAGTTGTTGAATATATACTGAGTGTAGTATTTTATACAAAGTATTTATTATATTTATATCAGGATGTGTTTTATGACCTCATAAAATTCAGTCATATGGATAATTTGAGCAATTAAACTGACTCAGCCCAGTGTCTTTGTTAGCAGCACAAATCTTATTTCCACAGGTGCTTCAGAAGACCCACAGAGGCTGCATGAGTGAAACATTAACATATTATTCTAATAATATGATGCTGCTCTGTCTGACTCAAGAGCTTTTAACTTTAATAATTTTCAGGTTATTGAATCACCAAAAAGGGGGTTTTTGTTTGTGCTTTCACACTGGTGCCTTTTCTTTTAATATGAAGTAGTGATATAATGAGTAAATTATATCCAGATGAAAGCCTGTAATTTGACCGTTCATCCCAGGGTGGTGATGGCACGTGGCAAAGTAAACATTTCCCAACAATCTGTGTGAAGGACAGGGACCTAGGGGGTGGGCTGAGGCGACATTTGATACAAGGAGGAATGAAAAGCCCTGCTGGACAAGCAAATAAACTGTTATTCACATAGGAGCTGGAGACCAGCTCATACCTTCTGGGTGGGGACTGATGAGGGGTTCCTGATGGATCTGTGGCTTACTCTTAGGAAAATGAGGACTTTGAAAGAAGCGTTTGCACGCGGCCACCTCGCTGTATTATCAGGAGCTGACAGCCACATTAACTCAAGCTGACAGTCACTCCCTTGGCTGCAGTGGGCATCCTTGTTCAAAGCAAACACGAGGAAGGGGTTTCTTTGCCAGGCTTTTGCTGATTCCCAGCGCAGCTCCCAGTCCCCAGAGGAGAGTTTTCAACAGGCACAGTGGGAGTTCTCGAAGCCGCATATCCGGCAGGGCGCTGTGTTTGATTCAGATACATCTGTAACACTTATTGTAGCTGATGAAGAATTATTCCCACTGCCAAGATCATTTCAGCCAGCCTGATGAGGGCTGATGAAGGAGGTGTGAGCTGGGAAATCTTACTTGAGTTGGAAATCTTGCAAGATTCTTATGACCGTGAGGTTGGGGTGCCTCACTACTTTCACACCTGGTGCCAGATATTTGGTTTTGCATTTGCCAGTGAGCGAGCTGCAGCCAAGATTTTCCTAATAATTTCTTTTTATTTTTGCTAAGACCACCCATAACTTCTGTGAAGGGAGAAAAAGATTTTTGCTAGTGACAGTTTTGTCAGCATTATATTTTCCACATATTTCAAAGGCCAACCAGCTTGTCTCTTTCTTGGTATTTTGTGGTGCACTAGATACTGCTGTGCTGGGTGCTACTACATTCTTTTTGAGAAGTTCATAATCTATTCTGCTATTTTTCTATTTTGCCCAGAAAAGACTGGTGGGTTCGTGCCAATTTTGAGAACTTGTGTCTGTTAGCATAAGAAGATTTTGAGTTGCGCAGATGAGACAGCTTCATGTGCAGGTGCTTAAAAATGTCATAAATGCAAAGTTTAGGAATTAGAACTCTGGAAAATGTCAACATCCAGTGATGTACCTAGGATGCTACTACAAAGCAACATGTAAGTTTTAGTGACAGGACAAGAGGGAATGGCTTCCAGCTGAAAGAGGGTAGGTTTAGATTAGATACAGGAAGAAAGTCTTTACTGTGAGGGTTGTGAGGAACTGGCACAGGTTTTGCAGGGAAACCATGGATGCCCCATCTCTGGAAGTGTTCAAGGCAGGTTGGATGGAGCTTTGAGCAACCTGGGCTAGTGGAAGGTGTCCCTGCCCAAGGCAGGGGGGCATAACTGGATGATCTTTATGGTTCCTTCCAACCCAGCCCAGGCCACTCTATGATTCTCCAAAATGCTGTTCCTACTATTATAAGGTGATGCAGGCTATTATTTATTGGTCTGAAAAGCTGAGCAACAATGGGTGTTCTATGACTATTTTTAACATTTTAGAGACATGGAGACATGTAGAGTTAGCACTTGAGCATTGCCACATAGTCACTCTTTCCCCTATGGTTGTTTGATCCTGATTAGGGAATTAGTTTATGAACCCTAAAAGTAGTTAAAAAAATATACTGAGCCCATATCAGTGAAAATAGTCCTGCTGGAATGGCAGTTTAATGTCAAGCAATTGCTTTGATGGTGTTTTACATGGTTAGCCTGGAACCAAACAAATTTAATCTCTGAACATGCATCAGTATTTAACCTGACTGGGCATTTTCTTTGAGACAGCAGATTATGGCTTAAGTGAAGTTTTATTACCTGTGACAAGCTACAAAGAAAATATATTGTCTCTTCCAAATGGTCATAATTTCCTTTCAGAGGAAGGATGCTCAGATATTCTGTGATTAGTTACTAACTCATCTGGTAGGTTTTAAGCTTAAAACACTCTGAAATTACAGTATTTTTTTTCAGTATTTGCAGTAAGAGGAAATAGTTGTCTTGTTTTTCAAGGAGTAGAATCAATCATGCTTCAAATGATCATTTATAAAAAATCTAACTTTTACACTTTTTTTTTGGTTGTTGTTGTTCAGCAGGTTTATTAATAAATGTCTGGGCTAATTCAGATTATCTTTGTGGAATAAAATGGATATCACAGCCCTGAGGGGTTGCAGGGATAGTTGTGGTTCACAGAGTAGAGGTTCCTTAGATATTTGATTAAATTAGCAGGAATGCTTGATCTAATCTAGAGGCTCCCATGCCAAGGGCAGGGAAGAATATTGTTGGATATTGCCATGAAGGTCACAGTAAAAATTAAAATTATATTTTGCAAATCCTCTTGTGACGGTATGATTCTTAACTTACTGATGGGAAATGGAGACCCTGAGTAGGCAGATCATGAACCTGTTTTGTCCTTTCTAAATTAGCAGTAACATTTTAATGAATAGTTGCAATTCAATAACAGAGGCCCTAAGAGTGAGAATATTTGTCTTTCTTTCTTGTCAAAGAGAGACACTGCACTAACATAAACGATGTACCTTATGTCCTGTGCAGCCAGAAAACCACCTTTGATTTTCTTTGAGCCACTGCTCTGGATCAGTTTAATGTGAAGGTACCAGTGCTTGGTATAGCTGCTATTTAGCAAATAAAATATTCTCTTGGATCTGTTCTCCTATTCCTTATTTTGTTAGAAGCAGATAGATTTAATTTTCATATACTTTCTGTCGAAAATGATAGCTCTTAATTTGCTACTCAGGAAGTGAAAAGGCAAAACCCAGACCCACAAAAACCTCTGTAACTGCCTGAACAATGAAATGTAGAACTATTACTCAACATGTCCAATAACAAACCCCAGTTCAAGCTTTACTACCAATTCTATCAGGAGCTGCTTAGACAATACATTTTAAAGTGAAATAAGGTTTTATAGTTTGGAGACAATATGTGTTACACAGAGCTGTTGCTTGCTCCTTAAGGCTGTCTTGGATATATAATGAGATGGACACTGCTGACTATGGTGTCAATTTATTGTTGAGGTCATAGGAGGCAATAAATCTGTCTATCAAATGTTCTAGAATAGAACTCTGTGGGGAAGAATTGAAAGGTTCTCTTGGTAGTCCTGCATATCTCCTCTCTCTCTGAGTCACTGTAAATGCTCTTGCCACATCACACTGGCCTTGTTGCTTCTGGTCAGTTTTTGCTACAGAAGATGTAAAAATATTTTTAATTGGTGATATGCACAAGGAAAGGAGCACCCACAGACCGACACTGTACGTAAATAAACAATTTACAATATTTGCTTTTCACAAATGCTTGATTTGAGAGAGGGTATAAAACCCTCATAATGGGGAAACATTTGGCAGCTTACAGGCTTTAGGCCAGCCATGCCAACAATTAGGCCCACACAAACCTGCTTGTGTTAACCCCATGTAAATCAAATCCTTTTTTCTTTCTCTTCCTCCTCTATGTCTTTTTGCACTTTGGCTGGTCTGTGATGATTGCATGACACGAAGATGCAATTAATGCTACTTCCAGAGGTTGTGATTCTTGCTGAGTCCTCATGGCTGCTCTTCAAAGTGCTATCAAAGCTCTCTTGGCTGGATGGCCCAAACAGTGTGATCCTCTGAGATTAGCAATCATCAGTCATTATTTGTCAGGGCAGGTCCCCATAAGTTGGGCTTCATCTATGAGTTTGGGACTCCACACTAAAAATTCACTGAGCTTCTTTCAGGATCCCATGTGCTCCTGTCACATCATTTCTCTGCCTTTCTGTAGTATGTGTTCCCTCAATTTTGCCAATAGAACTTCAGTCCTCTAAAGGTAAAATCAGTTTTTATGCCAAGCTAAAAAATATTCTGCTGTCCAAAGGAGTAATCTCATCCCCTCTGAGGCCCTTATCTGACCTCTTCCTTTAAAGTCAGGATCTGAAAACACACAGTTTCAGACTAAAGCTCTTTAATCCCTATTTTGGGTGTTTAAGTCTGACTTTCAAAACTGCTGAGTGTGCTACAGCGCCTGTTTAAACTCAGATGCAGCAGCGCCTGGCTGCCGTGTGTAACGAGCCACCTAGAAAGAAAAAAGCCACAGACACAGCTTTGGGTTATTTAAAACTCTTTGCTTGGCTGAGCAACAGCATTGCTGCATATGCCAAGACCTGTTAATTTATATCTACTCTTCTCATCTGTTAAAGCAATAGGAACAACAGAAAAAGTTAGATTTGTATGATCACTAGACATTAGTTTTTCACCCTGGCTGGCTGTTAACCCTGGCACCAGTCAGCTCACCCAGTGCAAGAGCAATCCAAGTGCCTTGTTACCCGAGGAGATGTCAACGCCCACCATTTCCATGTGCAAACTGTCCATTGCTGGGAGGGTTTATCAGTAGTATGTAATCCCAGCCAGGGGATGTGTTTGCATTAGTAATGATCTTTCACCTTGGGCTTTCATCTCCTGCCCTCTTCACCCTCCAGGAGATCCGTAATCTTTCAGAGAATGAAAGGGTTCTTGCTAGAAGACAGGTTGAGGTAGAAAAGAAAGATGAAGTAGAACTGACAGAAATCTAGCGGTAAGAAAATCCTGCTGTGTGTGTTTTTGTTGTTTGGGTTTTTTAAACCTCATGTTGGTACAGTTTACAGTTCAGCATGATTCAAGTTTATACTCTTACATCTCAAGAGTATAGAAATGTTAGCAAAATAAGGGCTTGTGCTGCATTTGGCTTCTGTATTCAAGGATCTTGAAAAAAACCCAAACCTCTTTTTTAACAAAGAGAACATTCTTCAGAAACAAACCTTTAAACCTATCCTCCTTCTCTGGGGCTTTCACTGGAAACATTGAGTCTAAATATCATTGGTGGTGTGACCATCCCTGTGCAGCTCCTTAACTGGCACCAGGAGAGCCAGGGCTGTGGTGGTGAAGTGTGGCTCCATTGTGCAGTCACATGAGGCTTGAAAGCCTGTGGGGTAGGAAGAACAGCATGGAATATTTTAGGCTGGAGATGAGCATGCAATTTTTAAATAAGCTTGTGTTTTGGTTCTTCTTTTCTTTCTTACTACGAAACTCTAAATGGCTTCATTCATTGGAACTCTAATTGCTTCAGGAACATTTTCCACGCTGACTTTTCATCGTGCATCAGAGAAGGACGCACTCAGTGGTTAGTTTTGGGACTGAAAGGGTTACAAACTCTCATGAACTTCTAGTTCCCAATATTTAACTCAGTAAATAACTCTCTCTTCCCCGTCCCTGTAAAACTAAGTGGTTTTTATATTATAAAATTATAACCTCATAAGAATTTTGAGTATTTAAATGCTAGGAAGTGTCATAGTTGAGAGATGGTCGAGATTTAATTTGTTTCATTGCTAAGCAGCCATTATAGAGCTTTTACAGTGTTTTTAATTATACTGTCACATATGTTGGTCATCTTATTGTTTAATTGCAGATCCCTGTTCCAAATTGTGAGGTCAAGGGGTCTTTGGAGCCAAATGCCTTGCCACGAGATTTCATTGAAAACACAGGTTGCAAAAAAAGGTCAGTGTAAATAAAATGGATGTTTACAATGGAGCATCTAAAGGAACTTAATGAGAAAGCATTATCCAGCTTATGAAAGGTGTAAGATAGGAGTAGAGCACACCTGGAAAACATGGACTAAACTCTTTTCCTAGCAGGCTGGTGCTGTAGTCATCCTGTCTTGCTAAATTCTACACTGAGTTTGTACATTGGGTACACCTTTCAGGAAGGTGTCTTGACTTCTACTCCATCTCCCCAGGCACAGCATTGATAATAGCCTAAATCCATGAGGAGAACAAAAGAAATGGAAACCACCAATGTTAATGGCTTCTTCTTTCCACAAAAAGTGGGTCATAGCAAGTATTTCTGAAAAACCTCCTTGCTCATACTAAGTACAAATCAGTGCAAAAGGTTCTGCAGGGCAAGGCAATTTTCATGAGCAGCAGTTCGAAAAAATGAGTAAAAACAACTTAAATTCTGTTTTAGGAGAGTAGTGTAAAATCATTATTTATTTAATTTAGCAAATCCAATGCAGAGGGAATGGAAAGACTGAGATACTGTTGTTTTTTTTTTTTCTTTTCTTGTTTGCTTTCCTCTCCAGTACCCTCTTTCTTGGCCCTTGTGAAAAATACTCCTTGTAGGCATATTGTGCGTAAATTTGCCTTTCTGACATCAAAGAGTCTGGGTCTGCTGCTCAGGCCATCTATAAGATTATACCGACCAGAACATGGCAGGCTCATGCCAGACACTTGACCCTGAGAGGCAGTCCCGGGCCAGGCTGGATTTAAAGGCAGCCCGCAGTATTCAAACACCGCCGTTCGCAGCCAGCGCGTGGCCGAACAAACGCGCATTGTTGTCACAATTGGAACCACATGCTGAGTAATGGAACGGAGGTGCAACTTTCCTGAAAATGTGCGGACAGTGGGAAACGGGAACATAGTTTTTCCATTTATGTCTGCGCGTCTCAGGGCTCCCCGACTTTGTTTTCTTAGGGAAACTCAGACAGATCAGACGCCTAGGATTAATGGAGCTGGGCACTGACAGACCAGCTCTGTTCCAGCTGCAGTGACTGTGGAAGAATTGGATCTGGACCCTCTTAACTAGTCCTCCAAGAGTAAGATTTCAGTTACCATGACCGGTCGCCAAGGACTATTTTATTTTAACCCATGTCAAATCTGAGCTTACCTATGGGGGCTAAACCACAGCCTGCTGAGCCAAGTGTATCTGAATGCAAACTCATTTCACTGACTGTTTGTCACTGTTTGGAAAATTCAGCCACACACGGGATGGAACAATCTCCACCAAACCAAACTTTTCAGGCTTCGTTGCATGTGAAATACTGCATGCTGCTTCCTCCCAGCTTGCAGCCAGTGTATCTCTTCCTGTTTATTAGAAAATGAAATGAAATGAAGAGAGGATAAAAGTGTTTGGACAATGTTCTCAAGCACATGGGGGTATCCTGTGCAGGGCCAGGAGTTGGACTATGATGATCCTTGTGGGTTCCTTCCTATTCAGGATATTCTGTGATTGTCGGATTTTATGATAGAAATATAAAAGTTTCAAGAAATATAGAATTTTCAAGATGAAACGATGGATTCAATGCTTTGACTGCCCTTCACACTGCAAACCAAACCAAAGGGGCTTGTGAGTGGTGTAAACTTATGTGTACTTGGGCTACTTCTAGTTGGTGACTTTATATCCGTAGCCATCTCCTTCTTAGCATTAGTAACCAAATCAGGGTTCTTCCGAATTGAGAGAACTTCTTTCTATCCAGGAAAACACTTTTAAACTTCTCTTCCTTTCTGGGTAATGCAAGTACAAAAATGGTCATCACAAATGTGATGGAGAATAGGCTCTCCTTAAATCTGTTGATGCACGCTCTAAGCAGCAAGCAAGTCAAGCAGAAGGAAAGCAAGAGAGAAGCAGCATTTGTAGTGTTCTTGACATTAATCACACGTGTTTGAGCTGCCCATGGTGTGGCCAAACAGCAGGCAGGGTGAGCATCCTCGGGATGTATTTTCTCTTCACAGAGGGAGCCACACAAACTGTTGATACAGTGTTCTGTGTGCTTGTGACTTCATGGAATATTTCTGTTCCGTGAAGGCGAATGGACACAGGTTACAGTGAATGGGGTATGACCACTGGCTGTTGACTGAAAGCAAGCAACCCACCCTCGTACCACACAGCACAGAGTTCAAAGACTCCTGGCAACCCACAGGTGAACAAGGCTTGCTGTGTGTCTGCCCCTCCTTGCCCTCTCATGGCTGTGCCACCCCCTTTCTCCTGCAGCTCTTGGGGCTCTGGCATTGCCTGCTCCTGTCTCATCTGTCACATCCAGAGGAGGGTAAAGGGAGCTTTGCAGGGGTGTGCTCTGAGTTCTAACAAGGGAATCTGATGTGTCAGTGTGTTGAAAAGTCTTGGCATTTGGTTCATGTTGTGTGAACCATCAATATCCTCTCTGGGTAGGACGCAGCTGCTTTTTGAAATAGTGACTGCAGACCGTGGGCAGCAAAACTTCTCTCTTGCATGAGCTCCATTCTAAACTCGGAGGAGAACTTTTTAATCTTGAAAGGTCAGAATAACTGTTACTTTTTTTTTTTTTTTGTATTGCTAAGAGGCCACAAAACAAAGAACACAGCACACCACTCTTCTGTGCTGCGAGGACAAACCTGCCCCTTGCAAGAGGAATATACACATACACATTGATGAAATTTTGGGAAAGCATACATGCACTGAGTGATTAGTAAAAACAGAATTGTTTTCTTGGTCTCAAATCTCTTATGTGAGTCATACTTGGGTTTTTTATTCTAATTTTGATTTTATAGGTTTTTGTGTGCCTGATCAGCCATTCATTTGCCATTATGTTTGGTACTATTAAATGAAAAATTCCTATAGGAAAAAATGGACAAAAACTGAAGTGCCCTGATAGAAACATGCTGAGTAAACCACCACTACAGGTTTTCAGCCTACGTATTTCTTCACCCTTGAGCCCACACCCATGGGTAGGAAGTGAGGCCAAGCTGACTGGAGGGGAGGCCAAGCTGCTGTACTTCAAACTTGCCAAGACGAGAAATGGAAGGAACGAAGGTTTCAGGCTGGTTGCAGTTTTTTTAACTGTGGCTTTTCCCCTTTGTTTTTGTCTTTGCTTCTGGTTCCAGAAGCAGCTGAGAGAAAGATGAGCTTTCCTCAAAATGCTTATTTGCTTTTTCCGGACTTTGCTCATTTGCTGCTGGGCTGGATTCCTGGGGCTCTGCTATCGTGTAGGAGAAATAATGTATGGAGGCAGCAATTATTTTTCAAGTACTGGCAATGTACTTGGCATGCTACAGGGCATGGATAGGAAAGCTGTACCTACTCTGGAGAGCTGCAGTTTAGGTTATAGACCAAAATATGAAGACAAATCACACAGGGAGCAAACGTGGATATTTAAAAAGTCCTTTAACTTGGTGTTTGCAAGGAAGAGTTAAGATTTGAATGAAGAGATGACAGGTCTTCATGTACTGAGGCTGTGTGTTTGTTCCCTAGACAGGCCTGGTTGCAACAGTTTAAAATTCAGAGAGGGCTGTTATGAAGCATTTAGGCACTTAGGAGAACGTGAGACTTGTGGACAATTTATGCCATGGGTAAACAACTTGGGAATTGGAAAGCAAGGGTTAACTGTCAGACAATATGAGTTTCTGAGAAGAGGTACAGTGAGTGAGAAGATTTTGACAGGAGTTAGGAGAAAGAAAATTGGAACACTTAACTGTTTTTTAATCAGGTGAGAATTAAATTTTCCAAAATCAACCCCCCTCTTTTCCTTTTTCTCCCATATCCTCCCCTTCTGTCCCCTTTCATGTGCTAAATGACTCTGGTGGAACTGTGCTGTAGGTACAGCACGCTGTGATTAAATGCTCTGCAATGCTTTCTGAGATACATTGGACCAAAAAGTATAAATGGAATGCCAGTTGCATAAAATAAATCTGAATTCTTGCTGCACCATGGTGAGGCAGCTCAGTTACAGCTCCGACCACCCATGAATGCTCAGCACACAGCAGGGACACTTTTGGACTTGCATCTCACCTATTATCTTAGTAGTAGGGTATGAATCTCTTTGAATGTGAAAGACTGGTTTTGTTTTAGTGAAGAACATAAGAAAAGGCTCTTTCCTTTTTTTTTTTTTTTTTTCCTTCTCTTGAGCAGATGAAAGGTGGATAGAAGCAACTGTAAATTTTAGGGGAAGGAAAGAAGTGGAAAAAGGCTAATGCTTGCTGAGCAGAAATTTTATTTTCCCAGCTACGCTACCCAAAAGTTAAGATTCCCCCATACAAAAGTGTCACTACTTGGACTATATAAATTCACTGTCAGAACAAAGGACACTTTCTGGAAGGGAAGCAAGACTGTGTGATACCATTCAGCAACTAACAGAAGAAAGAGAAAGGCTACTTCCTGCCAACATTCATACTCCAAAGATGTATGCCTGAGGTGGTAGGTGAGCACTCAGTTCTTGCTGCAGCTGGCTCTGGGTGGTGACTTATCCATCTTGTGGATAAACTGTGCAAAAGACTCAGAGACACAAAAGTGGGGGACTGGCAGGTTAGCTCCAGGAGAGGGATAATGACAGTGGCTGCAGGGGTCACCTGGAAGCAACAGAGTGGGGCAAGTGTGGCTGCTGTGAGAGCGTGCTAGGGTTGCTGGGAAAATGGGCATGTAGTCCGAGGACCTTTTTCAGGCTCCACTAAACCAGCTAAGTTGGGAACCATGAGCTGGTTCACACTGACTCCATTTTCCAGTCTGCATTAGTTCCACACTCATTGATTGCTGCTACTGTGACTTATTTCTGTTCGGCTTTTCTTTTAATGGAAATGTCATTGATTCTTCACCTACCCCTTCTGGCCCTCTTTACCTCCCCAGCTGGGGAGCTGTTCTTGCAATCAGGACAGGGGTTTTGATTTCCCCAACACCTTGATACAACACATTCCTTGCAGTCTGTGGTCACAGCAGCCAACTGCCTGCCCAGCACCAGCTCTGCTCACTGCACGTGTGGCATTGTGGCTTTACATTCTTGCTGCACTCTGAGCTGTAGTGCTGCAAGGTACTTCTGTGGGTATTTTGTATGGAGAGCTTCAGGGCTGGGACAGTATGTGGGAATGGTTTCACTGCTCCCTCATTTGCCCATCTGCTCATGCTGACTCTTTCCTTTTTCTCTTCCTGAGAGATTAGTGCTGAACATGTCATCATCCCCACATTTAGATGAACTGTTTCCTGAGGATTTGGCCTAAAGTAATTTAATGGGAACAATAATTGCCTCATTTCCCACCACATAAGAGCCCAATCCTCTTCTTGGCACAGGTATGGCATGTAGCAAATGTTTCTATGGAAGACTTAAAACCATTCTGCTCTTTGAAGCCCTGTTGTTGCTGGCTGTCTATTGTTGGAATAATTAAGAAATTTCTCAGTAAAATATGTGTGTAATTTGATACACTGCCTAGTCAACACTGTTGAAAATGGATGACGTTTCATCCTTCCAGCTAGAAGAATAAAACAGACACCTGACAGTCTTTAGCTGCTTTGTGGATGCTGCACAAACTGTCAGAAGGGTTTGCCTGTGCTGTGTGAATTACAGGCTGTGTGACTTGGAAAGTTGCTTCTGTTCTTCTGGTTACGTCCTTTCGTCTCAGCCAGCTGACTCTGGTTGTCAGTCCCATTCACCTCCTGTGCTCTGTTTCTTGTGATGCCAGTTTGGCTTCTTTATTATCTTCTTTTTTAGATGCCTTCCATTTTCTCATTTCCGGCCTCTAATTTCACCTGTGGTAACACAGAAAGGCTAATTCTATTTCTTTGGACTATTTCAGCTTGAAACTGACTTCTGGCACCATCAAGGACATGGAGAGTTCTTACTTATCCTGCAGCACATGTCATGACTCTCTCCTTTTTAACCACCTTGTTTCAGTCTTTATTGATGTTTCATGTCCCACGAGACCCCTGAAATGCAGAGTTGTTGCCTTGCCCGATGCACAAGAGCTCTCCTGGCTGCCAGTGACACATTTTCCCTGTAAGCTCCTTTTGCCAGAGGACTCAGACAGAGCCTGTCACTTGCACAGACACAGGACCTTGTGCTTGTGAGGGAACACGTAGGGCTTGGTGGGCACCTTGCACATATCTAAGGCACATATTTTCAGGGTGGTCATTCCTGAGGAAAGGAGTGCCTGAGGGCTCAATCCTCCTTGGAGTAACTCCTAACAAAAATTAAACTGCAAGTCAAGTAAGTATTTATTTACAAATGCTAAACAGATGGCACACATGCAGACTTGTATGGACAGGGGGGAATGGAGAAAACCCCAGCATATTCTCCAAGCAGCATTTAATTCAGATTTGGTGGTTTCCTTTACTCCACATGACTCAACTAACAGGCTGGCAAATGCCTGGCAGCATTTATAACTGAGGCCTCTGTTTTCACTAAGTCTTTAAGTCTTCAGGTTACACTCACTGAGTGGAGCCTGAAGCAGGCGGATTCCTTTTCCCTGTTTGGTCCCTGTACACCTTTTGAATCATTTCAGTGGAAAAATTTTCCCCCGACCTGCTAATTTATCATTCATTAATTCAAGCAAGAGGGGGTTTTGCCTTTCTTCCTAACAAGCCATTTCTTGCTGCCTTATGCTTTGGAGGTGCCAATTCCTCTTGTTATCACTTGGACACTTCTAAATTGCCCAGCCAGGTAAAAATCTTTTCCATACTGATGTTATTAACTCTTTAGGGTGTGACTCTGCTTCCTGATGCATCCTAGATCTTGGAGAATCCAAATCCCAGACAGAAGCTTTTTCACTTAATTTGATGACCGTATTTTATAGACTACTATAGTTGTAATTGGTTCAAACAACTTGTTACTGGCCCTTTTTGAGATCAAGCCCAAAGGTAATCAATAACTTGGTAGTATTAATAGATGTGAGGTGCCTTTTCTCCTCACTTCCTCTAGATTTAGCCTTTTGAGAAACACCCTAACAAATTCCCATCCTTTTTTCCCCCTCTTAACATACTAACCCTTTTTCTTTCTGCTAATGCTCTTTCCTTTCTTGCACTCACTTCTTTATTCTCTTTCTTCTTCCCTATTTCCTGCCTTACTTCTTTTCCCTAATCTATTCCCTGCTGCCAGACTCTGATTCACGACCCCTGCGAGATGTAGCTGCGCTGGCCGAGGAGACGTGGGGGAGGCCACCTCTCCAGCCACGACACTGAACTCCAGCAGGGGCTGTGAATCAGAGCTCTCTGCTGCAGTGGTTCAGTCTCACATGGTAATGTAAACTGGAGCTGATGGCAGCTCCATTAACGTGACAGCCTCGGCTGAGGAGTAGATGTACCACCTGTTCTGCTGCTCCTGTGGTGGGGATTGCAGCCGCTGGCAGAGGCAAGGAGTAGGTAACTGTGCATCATCCTCCCCTCTCCTCCAAGAGCTGCTAGAGCATGACAGTCAGGCTCCTTGGACTCCCCTTTCTTTCTTCCAAAAATTGATTCTTCGGCCTCTTCAAAATTACAGTTCTTTGCACAGTTTCATGGTCTGTGACCATTAAGTAAAGAAGTCCATTCTCACCTCAAACCACCCTAGCTAAGCATGGGAAAAATAAATCCATTGGCTAAAGCCTACTGCCTTGTACATCCAGGGATAGAAAAGAAAACCAAACAAATTCTTCATCTGCTCCTAATTAAGGGTCATTGTCACATTCCTCTCTTCCCCTCATATTCCCTGTTATCATCACCCCCCCACCGACACCCCCAGCTCTCAGAGATATCCACTCTGTGTGGATATCCATGTGGATGTCCATGGAGCCATGACAGCCATGATTTGTGTGTCACAGGACAGCCGCTCACATGAAGAACCTGTGTTGTCTCCTCACATGGAGTTCCTAATTCCTTTGAAGAAGGAGCAGAATGAACACCTGGCTCCTGTGTGTTCAAGGAGTTTGGGCTTGAGTTCTGCCCTTGCCTTCAGTGAGGCACTGGCACAGGTGGTCCAGAGGTCTCCCCATCCCTGGGTGCATCAAACTGGATGGGCCTCTGAGCAACAAAGTGGAAAACAACAAAACCTAAATGTTTTTTATGTGCCCATAGCTGGAAAGGGGTGGAAATAGATGGTTTTTAAGGTCCCTTCCAACCATAATCATTCTAGAGTTCTAGGATGACAGGTCCCATTATTTGATTTTCTTATTAATGGAATCTGTCATTTTCCTTTTGAATCTTCTTGAGTGCAGCAGAGAGGTGGGGGGAAAAATTAAAAATAAAATTTGGATGTTTTAATTTTGTTTCTTAGCATGTGTTCAGGTGCATTTTTCTGGGTCCAATTTGTACAGTTTGGCTGGTGTGGTTTGAATTATTTTATGAATTAAACCAAAAGTAAATGGTATCTGAGTTTATTTTGTACTTTGTTATGTGTGGAGGCAGATAGAGGAAGAGTATTCAGGCTATGGTTGATGTTCAGCATGCTTAATTGTTGTAATTGTTTTGTTTTTTAAATTTTTCCCCTTATTCTTCCCTATCATTACTTCTGATACTTGTGGGGAAAAATGAGATAGTTCAGCTCCCCTTTTATGTAGTCAGACATATCTGAGTATTTTATTTTCTGAAGAAGAAGAAGAAAACAGAGAAATACCAAGAATTAAGTTCAGATGACAGATGTTTATGTGGCTAAACTCTCAGTTTGGTTTAAATAACATAGCGAGGAGTAGGAAGGAATGTAACCTTTTAAGCCTTTCTTTGTTTACAGATACGAGGAGGGAGAACAGTAAATAAGCCTGAGTTACAGTGTGCCTTTAAAAAATCACATGATATATCACCACCATATGGAAGCCTGCATGCCCTTTCCCATAGGGATATGCCACTGAGAAGGGATTTATAGGCTGCTAGCTCATAATGCAGTGATATTTACCATGGGTTACCAACTTTGCCTGTAATTGTTCCTAGAATTCCCTCTGGAGCAGCACCCATGGCGAGCCGAGGGTGCCACTGGTTGTGCTGCTTGGTTTTCATCTCAGTCCTTACACAGTTTGCAGAGCACAGGACTGCAGGCAGCACAGGGATAATTCAAACTCTTCAAGGAATCACAGCACTCCTGTGAAATGTTTACTCCATATTTACTCCAATGGCTGTTTCTGGGCAACGTGAACTCTAAACAAATCTGCTCAGAGTTCTGGGAGGAAACAAGGTGTGGTGGGACTGCAGGCAGGCCTTGGCTGTCAGATGGTGAATGTGGTCTAATTAAAGGTGTTTGGAGGGTACTTTTGTAGGGAAAATAAACTTTCCAGGTCTGCTGTAGCATTTGATTTGAGGTTTAAATGTCAGTACTCACCAGCAGTGAGACAAAATATTTTGTGTCACTGCATTTTGGGAAAATGCAACTTATTTCAACAAACTGATCACTGCTTGAATTGATTTCTGCCAAGAAAGTTTTTAGGGAGCAGTTGAGGAACCAAAAGCAGATCTGTTGTTTTCATGGCACAAAATCCCCATGGTTTAGTTATTTTTATTTTATTTTTACATGGATAAGCCATGTCTTTGGCTACAGGAAATGGTGCTTTTGCTACCAAGCTTTCAAATTGCAATTCTATCTTTTAGCTAACAAAATTATCTCTGATAAAGAACATGTGATGGTTTAAAGGAGAACCAAGGAGGAGAATCTGAACTGCAACCGCTGAAACTTGAAACAAAAGCATCATTGTATCACTTCAAATAAGTTGGTGGTACAATGCATGCATTGTAAATCAGCTCTGTAAAATACAAGATGATAAATTCTGTCCCAATTTTCCCTGTGATGTGGGCTCTATAGGAGCTAGAAATGTGGGATATTTTCTTTCACTAGATGTTACCTTATGGGACCCCAGTTTTTAGGATGTTCCTTTCAGGTTTTGTTGGTTTTAGGTGTATTCACCTGACACTTTTAGGCCTCCTTCTGCATCATATTTAGTTTTCTGCCTGTGAATAGACTGATTTCTACAAAATGTGTGTTACTTGAAGCATGTGTGTAAGTATTCACTGGAAGGTTCGAGTTTTATGAAAGGGATTGCTGAAGGAAGGAAAACAAGTGATGTCACACTGCGGATTCTTCTGGGTATAGCCACTGCCTAAGGTCATTAGTGCCTAATGCTATAAACAAAACCTTGTTCGTGTGTGAACTTCTGTGGAGCAAATGGTTTTATGTGCCATGTAGGCTGCTACATGAAAAAATTGATATAATCCTGGTTATTTATCAATCAGGTGTGACTGTAAAATATACCTAGAAGCCAGGTTTGCAGGAGGAGTTAATAGCTGGGGTGATAAAAACAGAAAAAGCAGCCGAGTGTGAGAGGTCAGAGACTCTTCATCTACACCTGAAAGCTTTTCAGATTCACAGTTTATCAAATGGTCTTGGACAATACTCACCCCTCTGTAGAGAACATGATTCCTAGCCTTTCTAATGAGAACTAATTTCAATTTTAAACTAATCAGGTTAAATTACATTGGACTTCTTTAATGGCAATGACGATTTCTATCGAGGTGAAAATGCTGCTGGAGCCAAGTTATGATTTTGTGGGTGTGGGAGCAATAACCCTGAAGCAGAATTTTGTACCTGACTCCATTTGGGCTACCTTTTTGATAGGGTGTAGGATCTGCCTTTTGGATTGCAATTTAACACTTACTTTCTTTTCCATACTAAGAGTTGCTACTCTTTTCCATAGCACACAAGCTCTACAGGCAAATGTAGATAAATAATATTCTCGATAATATAGATAAATAATAAAGTAATTTCTCTCAATAAAAGAGAAATAACTCTTTTTACATTTTAAGCCTGGTCATGATCTACCAGCTGAATGGTGGTAGTATTTGTGAGTGCTGGAAAAATCTCTTGCACATAACTGCTGCAAGTGGGACAGGGAAAAGGGGGTTCCTTCTGAGCTACTTCAGAAGGAAAATGGAGATAAAGATCACCTCATACACAGGAGAAAAGCAGGGAAGGAGGACTTCAGTGCACAGCAGAGAGAGCTTTAAATGGTCATTTGAGGTAGATTTGTATACCGACAAAATTGAAAAAAATCACGTGTAATATCTATTTTATATAGAGTAAGGCAAATTACTCAGCAACAAAAAAATCTAGATGACTGCTATCTTGTATATATATGCTTCAAGCCTGTAACTCCTGATGGAGATCTTTTGGCTTTATAAATAAAACTCCACAAAGTGGTTGGTGGCAGTGGGACAGGAAAGTGTGATGGCAGCACAGTGCATTGCTCCATATGGTGGAAAATAAAGCTCTGGCTGGACAGGGGATTTTCAGAGCATCATGCCAGTGTGTTTCAGTGATCCAGAGCCCTGATTTAAACATCAAAAATAATTCTTGGTAGCATTTCTGATATTGCTGACACCTATACTTACCCACAAAGGCCCTAGACACTGTCATATGATTTTCCCCAATGAAGAAAACCTGTGAAAAGTTAGATAGAGGTATCTGATCAATAGATGGGTTTTATTGATCATTATGGCCTATGTGCATTCATGGAGCCAGATTCATGGCACCTTTCTTATTGGCAGGGTTGGGATTAATGGAAATGAGCCTGTAAAGCTGGTTTGGGGCTCAGATTAAACAATTCAGGTGATTTTAATGTAGAGTTCAATAACTAAAGAAGTCAACACTTCGACACATCTTTAAAATACTAAGATGTTTTCTTTGTGTAGCTGAAAGATGTGGAAATTTTCTTACTTTCTTACTTTGGGAGTAAGATGCCTCTGGAAAAAGAAGGCATCCATTCAAATTTTATTTTAAAAGGAAAAAAAAAAGAGATTTGATTTTCTTTGAAATAACCCTTCACCCCAATTCTGTAAGCTTGGTGTTTCTTTTTCTCCTGTATTAAACAGATCTTATCTTCACTATACATGGCCTCTAAACAATTTTACAATTAGAACTTATTTCCTAAGCTCATTTTATTCAGGTAGTCATTGATCCTCCAAAATACAAAACAACTGTGTGATGTAGGATGTAATTTTTGCCCTGCTGATTGTTTTCTTTAGGGAGAAGGTTTCTGTGATCCCACAAACAGCTCAGTAAGACATCAGAGCTGCCTTGACTGCTGTGTAGTCTTCAGATCATTGTGAAGACAAATTGGATATCTTGTTTTGGACTTAGTATGAGGTTTTTTTACCTTTATAGTTTCATTTGTTCTTTAGGCCTCTGTTGGTGATGCTCGTGAAAAGAATCAACCAAACTGTGCTGTTTTTTCCCTCTTTTATCATGGAAACAAGCTGGTAGAGGTCAGGGCTCTAATTTAAATTTAGTAACAGAAGAGGTTCTGAGACAGAAGATACCCTGGTCTTTTGCAAATGAAACCCTCATGCTGTTGCAGTTTCAGAGATTTTGAAGCAGGTTCACTTCATTTCCCAGAATTTTTTGTAAAGTTTCAGGTTATAAGTTGGACAGGAGCTTCAGGGTGATTCTGAGCTCCTCATTCTATGGTGGAAACTTAGAAGCCTTGGAGCCTCTGGAGAGAAAGAAGGGGACCCTCAGCCCCCATTATTTTCTGATCTCCAGCTACCATGGGGATTTGTAGCATTGTGCTGGTCTTCTAGGTTCTAGTAAGACAAAATCTGGAAATCACTTATGTCTGTTTGGAAGGAGCCTATTTGCTTTTATTATCAGTTTGTTTAATTTAACTCTGTTTTCCTAATGCTTTTGGGGGATTTCATTCTTATAGTAGCTGGTTAGTCTCAAACTCAGTCTAGACAGCCAGGATTGCATGTTTTGTCATTCTTCCTGCCTGTTCATGGTATTTGTAAAGCATTCCTCACAAGATGACATGAATTACACTTTCTTTCAGATTTTCAATTTGTCTTGGACTTGACCTCCAGTCTTCTTAATTTTTTTTTTATACAGTGTTAATAACCTCTGTTTTGCTAACACAGGAAAATAACTCACATGAACACAGAAGTGTGTGTTTTCCCTAGAATTTCTCATTCAATTTGCATGGTGGAGGTCAGCTTGGATTTAGATGCTAAACTTGGGTGGACTTACACAGACTTAAAAAAAAAAATTAACTTCCCAGCTGTACTTATCACCAGAGACCGCCAGTCAAGTCTGTCTGCTTTGATTTCTCTGAAGGGAGCTTTGTTTGAGTTTGTCAGTGGATTCCATGAAACTGAGTTGGAAATCCTGGATTTGCCTGTTTGGAAGGCTGCACTTTCATGAGATGGTCTATCTCTTTCTAGGGCGGTCCTCTTTGTGTAGGTTTTCCTGTTTGTTTTCATTTTTAAAAGCCACACGGTACAATGCATCAGTGTATTAAAATTATACTTTTTGCACTACAATTCCAACTACCTTTAAGGGCTAACTTTTATCTTGAGAAAACTTCTGAGTCAAATATATTTCACTACCCACAGACAGCATAAACAGTGACCTGAATAATGTGAAATGATTGCTGGACTAATACAAATAGGATAATGCAGTCATGTGCTCTGTGGGTTATTAGATACACAGAACTACTACCAACATGTGTGCTTACAAAAATCACTTATTTTCTTTGCCTTTTGAGGTTCTGTGAAACCAGGAAGGGTATTTCCTGGATGTAGCTTTACGGGTCCTGTTGGTGGCAAGGGCTTCTATGTGAGCAAGTTATTGTCTGGTTAGCTGCAACATGAGCTGTTTCACACTGTGAACTGTGTAAGTTTTAGTTTAAAGATTTGCTCCTTTAAATTGTTCTGCATTTTCCATTTAACACGCTTATGGTCGGTTTTCACTGAGCAGGTTACACAGTACCCTGTGTGTGTGTGTGTGTCTGTACCCCAAGTCTGTGAGTCTCACCCTCTTTCAGCTGAGTTAAATTGCATTAATTTTTTGAAGCAGTCTTTAGAGTCATGATTAGATGCAGAAATGGAGTGGGCAGCAAAATGTCTTAGAATTACAACCATAATTTTGATGGGGGAATAAACTACAGACAGTTTACAGACAAGGCAGTTGCCTTTAGTGGGTAGGACATATGCAAACAATATTATTATTCATACTTCCATGTGCCATACAGACAGTGTTTAGTGATGCCATCAACAAGTAATATGAGTGATTAGTAGTGGATTGTGCAAATGTATGGTTTTATTGTTTTAATTTTGTAGCTGATAAGATTATAGAACTTGGAAGGGTGATGAGGTTCAAATGGGTCTTAGTACCATTGGAAATGTGAGTGCTCCTTTTACCTGTGGGAAATACAGTGCCCTGTCCAGTAGCAGCCTAACTGAAGCGAACTAGTTAGGCACACTCAGTAACTCCAAGATTCTGAATGTGCTCACTAAACAGAAATTATGAATGCAGGCAGTGCCTTTGGTAATTTGCCAAAAGCATGAAGTTAGCAATTCCCATTAGGACTTCCAGAATTCTCAGGGAGGCTTCAGTTATATTGCAGCAAGGCTTTTTTTTCTCTAAACGAGAGGCTGGTCACCACTTTAGTGTGTGAAACTGTTCTGAAATCCTGGGTTTGTCTCTGTTGTGCTCTTAATTCCCATTGGACAGCCCTTTAACCTTGGAAAAATTACTTTGGTTCAACAGAAGCCTGATTACAGTCCTAAAGCTTTGAATGTTGCCTATATTAGTTAAGTTTTGGCAAAGGAGGTCAGTTCTGATTCTACTGATGGCTGATATTTCTCTGTTTTCAGCACAGCTTTTAAGTATAAAATAGTGTCAGGTGATGATGAGTTTCCTGAGTGGTTGTATAGCTCCCAGCGTTTTTATTTGTCACATGTATTTTCACTTAAATCCTGTAGGGACCAGGAATTAAAGGTCAGAATGCCATGAAGAAGTCTTTTCCAGCTCAGGTTGCCTTCACTGTCTTTGGCTGTGTCAATGTGAGGTCCTTGCACCCACAAAATCTCTCTTCTCTCCTGCATCAAGCTTTGAGAGAGCTTTCCCAGACCTAGAGGTCTTTTATTTCCACTTTTATTCTCTGTTCTGTGTTTGGGAATGTTTCACTTCCCAAATATTTTTTTATGTTTTGCTGTCACATGGGAGAATGAGTGTCATTTTGTATACCTCTCAGCCCAGATAAACCCATTAATCTTGGAAAATATTGTGTACCAAGACAATGACGAGACGAGCAGAGAGAAGCAGTGTTACCCTGCAAAATACCTCTCATATTCATTCTCTCAAAATTATCTTCAAACCCTCCTTTAAATGATTCATTTGTCAATGATAGGAAATTCTCTAAGTTTTTCCTTTTCCATAGGACATCTGTATTTCCTTGGAGCTTTCCTGAAGCTGAGCCAGGTAATGAAAATTTGCTTTTACTTTGACACAATCTTTTCGTGTTCATCTATTTTGCTCTCAGAAACGAGTGGGTTTGCTGGTAAGGAATTCCAAGCACAAGCATTCTGACTCTTTCCAGTCATCTGTAAGGTATGGTTTGGAAAAAATCCTTTATGTTGTGTTGTTTTTCAAATGAACTGTTGGACAATGTGGACACTGGTGCTAGGTATATTGGACTTCTTGATAACCATTGACGTTTTTCATGACCAAAAAGCTGCAGTATAAATTCAAACCTATGGGTAAGTATGTATGTTGGATAAAGGTACTTTTTATTTCAGAATATACATGGCTTTTGTTATGTGAAAAGGGTAAAAAAGGAAGTTTTCCTTTCACCTTGCTTCACATGGAAATGAAATTGGTAATTATCAGCTTTACTGCAGTGCACAGGCCCCTGTGCTCTGTGACAGAGTGAACATGCCCAGGATCTGGAAGCAGTCTCATTTACATATATTGGAAAAGTCTTGTACTTCTGCCTCACAGGCAAACCCTCTGGATTCTAGGTGCCTAAAGGTGGCTTTCTTACCCAGGCAGGAATTAAGTGTTCATTGTAATATATCATCTAAGTACCAAGGAGCTCTCCTGTTGGAGCTAGCGGCTCACTCGTCTGTTACCTACTAGAACTAAAATCAGTATCCTTTTTTGTTTGTTGTTCCCCCCCATTCCCGTGTCCCCAGCTTTTAAATTTGTGATGTTTGAAACTGATTTCAGCATACGGTTATGAGCAGGATGTCTTGGCTGTTAGTTTCATTGTACAGGTGAGAAAGCTCAATCTCTTTGGAGCTGGCATTCTGCTTTTTCACAGATTCCTCGTGCAAGCTAGAAATAAACTCCTATATCCCAACTCAAAGATATGAGAACAATCAGAACAACGACCCAGGTGCATTTCAAAGCTATTATTTTCACCTTCCAGAAGTGGTTTTCATTTGTCACTGCTGAGCAGCCATCTTAAAGTACAACAATAAGTGTGATGAGGGGAAATATAAACTGTCCTGCTTAAGTGGCCACGGATTTCAAGCTTTTCCTTGGAAATTTCCCTCAAAGACTATCACGATGATGAAATGTCATCAGGCCACAACAATTCTGAACCTGTTGCCTTGCCTACCAGGAATACACTCAGAAAACAGGTATGTTCTCATCCTTGCTGTTGAAACTAGTGGTTAGTTATTGCCAATTCCTTTTCCTCCTGTTCATACCAGGAGAACTCAAAATTTCTCTGTCAGACAGAAGTTGGAAATGAATCTGACATTTAAAATCCTTTTCCTGCCAAAGTCCATACTGAAAAAAACCCTCTGAGCAGACACTAATTAGACGAAAAATTTAGAAGCCTAACAGAATGCACAGTCGAGTAAAGACAAACTAACTCAGTCTTTGATGCTGCTCAGAGTAACTTTCAAATGGACAGACACCTGTGAGGTGTGACACCCTGCCTGCATTAAGTGCTTTTATTGGTCTAGGTGAGAAAGGAAATATGTCATTGTACCCTAGGAAGGTACCTTTCACAGTATTCTCATTTTACTGTAAAAATGTGCAAAACACCGTGCAAAACACCGTGTGCTTTTCCCTCAGGTTGTGAATGGAAACATGTTTTATTGTTGTACTTTGTCATGGTTGTGTTCTTGGACGATAAGCAAGTTCCCATGGGTGTCTGTAGGAGTGAACAATGTTTGAAGAGAGAAGCTTCTATTTTATTATTCTACTTTTTAAAAGGTATCACAATGCATTCATGGTAGTAAAAATCTTTTTGTGATCAGGTTTTGCTGTAGATTAGCTGCACAGGCCTATTTACTCATTCAAGACTCATGACTCCAGTGAGTCATATCTTTGTTATCCTCACTTTTTTTACAGTTGGCTTCTATCTCTCTTTGTCTCTTCAGTGTACCTTCTTAATTTTTTAATCCTTTCCCTTATTTTTTTCCTTTAAGTTTGATCTGCATACTTTAAGATTTTTTCTTTTTGATTTATCCAAAGGGTTGAATGGAAAACTGTTATTTTTGTGGGACAGATTAAGTACGCAAACGGTTAACAAATTATGCTCATAGGACTACGTAGGGGCAGAGAGCAGAATACACAGTCTCAATAATGAGCAAATTGTCCAAAGAAACCCATTGACATGTTGTTTTTAAGGAGAAAATAATTATGGAAAGACTGACTTTCCGTGCTGATCTCATTCCGCCAAAGTTCAGCCTAGGGTTAAAAACTGTCTCATTTGTTTAGTGGCATGCTTGGTAATAACAGTTCTGTCTGATGCTCAGTTTCTATGGAGAGATGTTTGCTTTCCTTTTGTTTGATAACTCAACGTTAATTGTCTGAAACAAGTTGGGAACTTCTGTCGTGGCCAGGGATACCTGTGGTGAGCGTCACCAGTAAGTGATGAGATCCCCTCTCTTAACCAGGACACCTACACTGGAGTCTGCAAGCAGCTTCTCACAGTGGCACAGAGGAATTTCTAGTCTAATATTAACCATCAAAGAAAAAAAAAAAAAGAAAAGAAAAAGAAAATCAGGTATAGAGGAACATTTCATCCAAATGAGTTTGTTTTCCTAGTCTTTTGAATGGATTAATGACTTAAGCTGTTTAGCAGATCGACTTGCTTGAGAAACACAAGTGGTTTCTAGCTGACACATAGGATTTTATGAAGTGATTGATCACAGCTGCCCATCGCCAAGGTCAGTGGGATGTTCTGTCTTGGCAGTCCCACAGTCCATGCATGTGAAAAAGAGGGGGTGACGGAAGTGGCAGTGGAGGGGGCAAGTGGTTTGCAATTCAGTTAAAGTGATTTTAAAAGTAACCTGAATGCAAACATGCCTGCTTTGCAAAGACAAACATTATGTGTTGGTAAGGCTTTTACTGTATTTTGTACCATCAAAGAAAAAAAAAAATTTTGTTTTTTTTTTGTTTTTTGGTTTTTTTTTTTGTTTTGTTTTGTTTTGTTTTGTATATGTTTATTCTGTTAAGATTTTGAAGTGAAAAACAGAAGCCAGGTCAAAAAATGTGAGAAGAAATATGTAACAACTGTTGAGTGCATTTGTTTTTCACCATTATTCCAAAGTGAAAAATAATCACTTAATTTTTGTGACTTGTCAGCTTCTATAGGGAAGCTGGTGGGAGACAAGAAACCAGGGATTTATTCTTGCCCTTGTTGAACTGAAAGGGAGTTTACCATTAATTTCTGTTGGAGAACAATCTTGCCCTAAGTCAGCAGATGAAATAAATAATGCTTAAATCTTCAGCTTGCTATTAATTCATGATTATTTGTCTTGTCATTCATTGGGTGAGAGATTGGCAGATCAGATGTTCTATTCCCAAGCACTGCTGTGGACTTGAAGCAAAAAACTGGAGTGATTACTCTGTGATCACATTTACTCCCATCAAACAGAGAAAACCATTTATTCTGATCCTCATACTCAGAAAAAGAACCTGCAGAAGGTGCAGGTATTTGGGAACGTTGCAAGATAGAATAGCAATCCCTGGTTTGGAAGGGTTACATATTTGTCTAGCCATATTTAATCATTGGAAGGGCAGAAAAAAAAGGAGGGTACAGACATAGATAATAGAAGTATGCCTGATGTTTGTTAGATAGTGTGAAACTGTGCCCCTGAGGTGAAATGTGGAGACAGGTTAGTATGACCAGCCTGATAAATCTGGTCTGGGATTTCAGCAGAGACCCACTCACAGGGACACTTTGAGTTATTCCATAAACTATGTTGCATCCATTTACACAGCAATTCATGAAACGAGGTTGAAAACCTCTCTTTGAATTTGTTCCAAGGTTAAATGGATGGAATATTTTTTGTCCTTTGCCTGGAATCCTTTGATACAACCAGAGCAAGGTCTTCTGTGAGAGCTTTGGTGTGTTTTCTCCTCAGGCCCGTGTAAGGCACTTAGATGAATACATTGTGCCTTGCACTGATGCTTAAAATGTTGTTTAAAATTATGTTTAAAATGGGGAATGTCAAAGGTCACAGAGGCTTTGTCTCCTGGGATAAGTGAGGGATAGAACAAATATTCATGAGGGTTTGCTGATGATTTTATATTAATATTAATAATGCTCTTTGTCTAGCTATGCCCTTTTCACTGATGACATGCTCAGTGAGCACAAGAAACTTGCCATGATTTTCAGTGATTTGAGCCATACTGGTTTTGCCCATGGCCTCATCCAGTGCTATTTGAATCAAGAGTCCATCATCAGGCTTTCCTGCAAGAATGGAAAAATCAAATGAAGTAGTGAAAAATCTATAAAGAAGTAATTTTTTGCATTTACAGTATTTTCTTGAACAGGGAGATGCTTGTCCTGTGGTTCCAAGACTCCTCATACTCCTCATTATGTGTTTGGTCTCTGTAACTCCTGCAGGAACCAGGATCAAAAACTTTAGGAAACTCCCTATACACTTAGAAAACCCCCAGTATTTAACAGTTATTAAAGCCCTTTGAGTTCCCAGCACTAAAACACTCCGAGCAAAATAAGTTTTATTAGAAACAGAGCTATGCATACTTCTGGCCTTAAACTGAGAGTCCTGGCGAGCTCTACACAGGGCTAGGAGCTGGCTGCCATGAAAAAATCCCAAACATTTGAGATTCCACAATTTTACATTAGCTAAGAACATGCCTGTCTGATTATACAAAGAAAGTGGCATAAAGGAAAAGGAGTATCCCAGGATCTCATGCCTGTTCTCTGGGCATTACTGGGGATGGAAGGATGGCAGTTGTGCACCATTGCTAAAATAACAGCAAAGGCATGAAGTCAAGGAAGTTTTATCTTCTGAGATGATTCAGTAACTACAATTCTTTTTCTCTGAGCAGTGAGCTGTCAAGTGGTTGTGCCACTAAGAACCAGCCCATGCAGCTTGTGAACCCCAGAATTTTCTGGAAGCCTTCCTTAGCTGGCTCTGATCATAGCTGTGTGAAATTACTCTTTGACTGGAACTGCTTTTCATTCTTTTGAAAAGCAGACAACTCTCCCTATGTGAACCATACAGTTATTCAACAGAATTTACTCTGAAGGAAGGGCAGTAGAACCCCTGAAGGAAAAGGGAAGTTTTAAGTGGTCAGGATGGAAGCACTTGATATATGTGGGCCTGGTTCTACAGGGACTCCACACTGGCCTGCCAAAATGAAGCAGGAAATGGAAATCGAGAAGGGAAATTCTTGGCTTCTGAGTCAGAGTTGAGGGTTAAGTCACAGCCAAGCCATGGATGCCCTCTAAATCTTTCTAGATAGGATCGTGGAAATTGGGTGTGATGGAGCAGAGCTCTTGGTCAGTGGAAAGCCCTTGTCTGGAGTTATGTGAGGTTTTCTCTGAAAGACTTGTCCAAAATACTGATTTTCTCCTGTCCCAAGCTGAACTGTAGAAACGTTGCTTAGTTGACGTCATTGAAACCCAGAGGCAAAGCTGCTTTAGGGACATCTTACAGGAAAATATTCTGAGATAATTGTCCTTTCGATGACTTGATCTGAAACTCCTGCTGCACATTAACACAAGATGCAGGGTGCCTGGAGATCTGTCAAAGGCAAGGGTCTGCATTAGCTGGAAAAGTGTGACTCCACCACCTGCATCTACAGGGTTAAAAAGCAAAGTAGGAAAAGAAAGCAGAGACTCAAATTAGGTGTCTGTTAGTGATTTGAGAGCCACAATATTTAAGAGAAAAAAAAGCGAGCTGGTTTTCATGAATCCAGCTGTCATGACAGACTGACTGATGCAGTGTGACATGAGAATGCTGCCTCCCAATACTTCTACTTAGGGAAATAATTTTTAATTCCCAGTTGACAATCAGCATTCCCAGGAAACCTGTCAGTTGAAGAATGAGAAACTATTGCACAGAATTGTTTTTTTTAAATTCTTCTGAGAGAAATGTTAAATGTTAAGAGGTCTTTGTGTCAGATCTGCAGGGCAGTGTGGTACTACTGAAAAGGTCAGTCCTGAGCTGGAGACTTCTGATCTTGCTTGTCTTTGGAGGACTTGCTGGAGATGTCTTTGAGTTGCCTCTGAAGAGGTTTGACCTGACAGCCATGATTCTCATATTCAGGGACAGAATGCAGAGGCATGTGAGCACTGTGTTTCTGTGTTGTACTTCTAGTGCTGACCTAGAATATCCTGTTTTAATGACTAGCTTCAGTGTGTGTTTCTGTTTATTTTTGGGTAGCATATCCTTTTTTGGTGACATGTTACAGTTTCTGGGTGGAGGGAGGAGATGAAATAGCAGGGTTCCTGAGTCGTATGGTACCAGTATCATACAGTGCCATTTGATGTATTGCTCTCCTTCAGCAGGTCTGGATTCATGGCAAGATCTGTGTAAAACTCATAGCAGTGTGCTGTCACATGCCTAGGTCAGATTCTGTCACAGAAAAACACATTGTAATTTGACAAGTAAAAAGAGAGTAGCCAAATAATATGGAACGTAATTTCAGTGTATGAAACTATGTATTAAGGCTTAAAACGTTCTGTGATTTTTCTGACTTCCTTTAGAGATTGTTTGATGGCTCATTAATCTTCTGAAAGAACGTGAAATGACCAATTTGTGTTCTGAAATTAGAAAAACTCTTAAATTAGTGACCTTTGCACTCATTAAACTTTTCCTTAGCATCAGTTTGGTTCATTTTCAGTCTTTGAGAATTTGTCCTAACGAGGACATTATAGTACCCTACCAAATAAAAGCCTTCTCAAGTATTTGTACTTTGTGCAAAATAATTCTACTGCTGACTGCACGTATTTGCCTGCTTCATTCTCCAGACCTAGCAGAAAAGGCTGTTGTTAACTTGTGGTTGCTAGCATAAAGTTACTCATGGTTTTATGACCATAGAGTAAAATCCTGGTGGAGAGAAGGGATATTTGTGGACTAAGAGGGGAAAACATGGAACTATTTGCTTTGATTTATGTTTACAAGTTTGAATTAGAACTATAGCTTTAGTATTCCTGAAGACAAGGTCTTGGAAAAAAGCTTACTGCCTAATGAAAATGATCTTTTTTACTTTAGAGTAACTTGATCTAGTTCTTTATAGACCATTCACTTACTCTTTAGTGTGTAGAGTGGAAGACAGTATGAGTTTTTATTAGCAGATAGGTCAGAATGATCTCTCTGTCTGGTTTCCTCTCTGAACTCACAGAATCATTTATTTTGGAAAAGACCTTTAAGGTTGCTGAGACCAGCAGTTAACCCAGCACAAGTCTGTCACTAAACCATGTCCCTAAGTGCCACATCTACATCTCTTTTAAATACCTTCAGGGCTGGTGGCTCCACCACCTCCCTGGGACATATTCCAGTGCTTGACAACCCTTTCAGTGAAGAAATTTTTCCCAGTACCCAATTTAAACCTCTCCTGGTGCAACTTGAGACCATTTCCTTCTGCTTGTTACTTTGGAGAAGAGACCAACCCCCAGCTGTCCACAACCTAATTTCAGGGAGTTGTAGAGAGCGATGAGGTAGCCCCTGAACCTCCTCCTCTCCAGGCTGAGCACCCCCAGCTCCCTCAGCTTCTCCTCACAGGATTTGTGTTCCAGACCCCTCACCAGCCTTGTTGTCCTTCTCTGGACATGCTCCAGCATCTCAAGGTCCTTCCTAAACTGAAGGGTTCAGAACTGGACTCAGCACTCAAGGTGTGGCCTCAGCCACATTGTTACAGAATAAATATATGCCTTTCCTAATGAAGAATTTTGTGTGCATCTGGAGTCTGCTGCCTCTCAAATCAATCAGTAATTGGCTGCACTTTCCATGAATTTTAATTATGATATTAATTGCACTGGTGGCGTGTCTTTTGATGTGTTGCATGATAAGAGAACAACTCCAGATGGACCTGGCTTGTTCACAGAATGGCCCAATAATGCTACAGACTATGGTACAGCTGAAACAGTGACGTGCTTGCTTTATTTGACATCTGCTGGACTCCATGTGGGATTCATTCAGCTGGGGCCAGCTCCTTCAACTTGTCTCTCTCTTGAAGATACTTTATAAGATAAGGAAAAATGAAGTTTTTATGAACATGCTCATCCAGAAACAGAGGCAGCAAACCTCACATATTATTCCTACTGTTTCTTTCCTTGGGTAAAGTGGTAATATTTTCTGTTCCCAGAGTTTCTGACTGGAATGGTGAGGAGTTGGTAGTGCAGGGTGTGAAGTGCCACATGTATGTGAAGGTGTGAAGGGAAAGGTAGTATCTCATGTTAAATCTACTGATACAGTTGCAGAAAATCTCAAAACAAGAAAGCTTGTCAGCCTTCCTTGTTACCTATGGTTTGGTCTAATCAAAGGCATTATGTCTTCAAAAAAAATCTTGCTTTTATGTTTTTCTTCTGACTCGTGGCAATGCCACCACTGTGGCTATGCAGTGCAGTGGAAAATGCATAAACTTGGTTTGATTCATTATATGCAAAGACACTTTTGGTGCTCTCATGCATTTTTTATTTCTCACACAACCACCCCCTGTGCTTGTTGGAATCTGGTGGTATAAATGAGTTAATCAGGAACTCAGCTGAGATCAGAACATGAATGAGGCATATTAATATACCTGTCTTGTGCAAGGAAAAGATTAATGCAGTGGTCTTTTTTTTTTTTTTTTCCTATATGAAAGGCAATGTAGCTAAATACAGGTACCTGTCGGCTTTGTAACCCTTTGACAGAGCTGTGGCTTTTGCACCCCAAGTTTTGACTCTGAAGTTCTCATCAGCCCCCACACCTTGTAGATACTTTTCTAAATCCCAGTACAGAGCATCTTCCCCTTAATTTATACTTGCTGTTGAATATTTAAATATTTAAACAGTCAGCTTTGTGCAAGTGTAAGGTTTCGTTTTCATTTCTCTGGATTTGAGCTGTACATAGCTGGAATTGTGATTTAAGTTAATCTAGTGCATTTCAGGCATTACAGAAAGAGGAGAAATATAGATTTCAAACTAAAAATATCCATCTTAAGCTCAGTTTTCAATATAAAAAAATATTTTTGATATTCAATGCACACAGTTTATTCAAGTACACAACAGTGGTAGTGTCTGACAGCTGAGTTTGCATTTTGAATGTAGAAGCTCTGATTCTCACTTACAATTATGGCAGATGTAAAAGCATCCAAGAAACATGAAGGAGATGACAACCCCAAGCAAAAGAATTCCGTCATCCTATAATGTGTCTCCTACAGTCTCCCAATATTAATGGCTGAGTGCTCTGTTACTTACTAATGACACTGTCTGAATACATTTTTCCATGGAACATCCTTCTGAGTTGCCCAGGAGCAAGCAGCACAGATATCCTTCTCAGATACATTCCTTGTTCCATTTGATTTCCTTCACTGACCTGTAGCTGGAGAGCTTGCATGCTGCCTGTTGAATTCAGAAAGCAGCCCACAATAAGCATGTGAAGGCTGATTAATTAAGTTATCACATGCTTTTCTTTAGGTAGGTAGCAAGTTGTGTGGTTCTATGAAATCTTGGTGAGGAAAATAATTTCTCCTAAGGTTCACTTCCAAGGCAGCCATACAAAACCAACTTCTGGTAGGAAATTCAGAGTGAAGTCATAAAGTTCTTTAACCTTCTACAGCTGCCAAAGAAAACATGAACTGTGAACATGGCTCCCCTGACCTATTGTCTTGCAGGCAATCTTACACTAATTTACTAAAGTTGCTTCAGAATAAAGCTGTTAGGCTTGGTGACACACATATATAGAGTATAAGCATCCTGGATCTGGATCAGACTTGCCCTATCTTGTAGCCCTCTTCCCCTATTCTCCCTCCAGCCCTGAACCACACACCCAAAGAGCTGCTCTGTGCTTTGCAAATTGCTTTGAAAAATAAAAGATGACAATTATCAATTAATAATATTTTGTCTCCATTAGAGGTCAGTGGGGAACTGAGCTCTGATTATCATATTCCGTGTTATTTCTGTTTGTGAGACAATTTTGCCTTTAGCAGCAGATTTTGTAATATATTCCACAAACAGACATTTAAATAATTACTGTTGCAATCTCAATTTACCTTTCTATCTCCTCAGAAAGTATATGGAATATGTTTGGATAATTAAATATTTTATCAGTGTAATATTTCTATCTACTTTTGATACAGCATTCTGTAATAAAGGGAACGGTACTGTACAGCAGAAACCAAAGCAACAAGAATTGGTACTATGAAGACTTGAGGAATCTTGAGATACAAAGAATGTCAAGCAAAAAAGATTGTACAGATGTTGAAGAAATCTTATATGGCATGAGGGGCTGAGGAACTTGTGATTTCATTTGATCTACACTGGTGTTGGCAAGAGCCCTTGCAAAAATTACACGTCCACTTAAAAATTATTTTGTCCTTACTGGAATTCAGCTCTCGGTGGTTTTCCTGGATGGATTGTGGTTGGTGTGTGAAACTTTCAATAGCATGGTCTAATCAATACCATCAGGGTCAACATACTTCCCTTATGCCTCTTGTGCTCCAGCTGAGGTTTGAGATTATTAATGGGTACAGGTTTTTGGAAACAACTTGATATTTATTTTCTGAACTTCCATGTGATACGGCCACTTCTGAGCTGCATTAGCATTTCCATTTCATTAATCATTGTGACCAAAGATGGGCAGATCCTTATGTGATTTCCTATTTTTTTTTCTTTTTTTCCCCTTCTCAAGTGCTTGATCTTGGAAAGTAGACACTTATAAACCGCTTGCATGTTAATGAAAATCAGCCTGCTTTCTCAAGGGTGTGCCACAAATTCAAACTAAAGCTTGATTTTTCATCTTTTCCACTACTAAGGACTTTTATTTGTGCAACTTCTAACAATCTGTCACATTGTTACTTTTTGTACACAGTCGCTGCCTGGGAACAATTGTTTTAATGCATGATATCTGGAAAATGGATGTCGTACACTCCTAATTCCAAACACAAAAGGAATTTTTCAGATGGCACAGTGGTTTTATGAAGGCAAAGAACAGTGGTTTTATTATGGAAAAGAGCTACTTGGAAAGCACAATCCCCTGCGTGTGGGTGGGGGAGAGTAACTGTGAATTTGATAGGCGGGAAGTGACCTTGGAATGTTCTTTGGAAGCAAAATTTTCTAAGTGTTTGTCTGGCTTAGGGATGGTAGTCCCCATTAGCTATAGGAGCCCTTTCTTGCCATTTCTGGTTGGAGATCATGCCCAGTGTACCAGAGTTAGGAGTTCCCAGTTTTAGTGATGAACTGTAATTTAAGAGATAAAACCAAAGATCCAGCGCAAGACACATATAGAGGCAGAGAGCAAAACACTTTTGAAACACAAATGTTTCTGGGGACAATGAGGAATAACCTCAGCTTTGCTGTAGGTTATTTCTTTAGGGTTCTTATTCTGTAGGATTTCTTGCAAATATGGATGAATTCTTATTATTTATCATAAAAGCATTCCCCAAAACTCACTGAAACAGCTTTCAGGCTTGGTTGCAACATGGAGTTAATTGAGAACTTGTGAACCTGGTCCTTTTCTGTGTTATAGTACCATTTTTAATTATAGGATAGCATATTATTTTTATTATCAACTTCTGCTTCAATTAATTAACTCATGAAGTACTCTTTGCATGGTATTCTTTCTATAAATTCAATAATCTTTCTCCAGGCTGTTTTCACATCTTCCCAAATTAATTTACGTGCACTTCCTTCAGTCACCCCCCAGCTTTTGAGTTTTAATTAGATCAAAGCTAAAATCAACAGCACACGGCCTTATGCTAACTTATGTATTAATTGTCAATTTTAGTTCTTTCGACAGCAGCTTTGCTGTTGAGCAGATGTTTTCATTGAAGAATTCAGTAAAGCCTAAACCCTTTGATACACAGTCACATGAGTCCTAATTCAGTTTCATTCATTTCAGCATACATTCACTTGCCTCTCTAGACTGAATGTTGTCAGTGATGATATTAACACCAACCAATTTGGTGTTTTGCAGTTTATTAAAAGGATTCTGAAAAACACCAAGTTGTATCTTGGGATAAGTGATTCTAAAGAGCTTGGTACAATACAAAGCTTATCAGTAACTGTTTCACAAAACAAAGAATTTTTCATGTTATCCATGCTTCCAGGGCCTCTTACGGAGTGTTGAGTGTTTTTACTGCATTAAGAAATGAAGGAAAGAAAATTTATCTTCCTCACACTTGGAAATGATACGAGAGTGTCTATAGGGAGCGCAGGGAAAGTTTTTTGCTTTGTTAACTCTTTTGGTTCATGGGAGAAGATCTGAGCCAGTACAGTATAACTTTGAAGAAAATGTTTTCTCAGATGACAGGTTACCCCCAATCTAATTTCTATACTCAGATCCCTCTTCATGTAATTCCTCTGCCTTAACATTAGAACAAGGACATGCTCCGAACAATTCTGTTGGACTCCTAATGGAAAAGACTACTTAGAAAAGGCTTTAATCTGACTTTCCAAGCACATGTACCAGAACCAGAAAGTGTTGAGACTTCTCTGACTATAGGAAAACAGAAAAGAAGTGTGTTAAATATTTTTGCAAGTCAAACTGAGGAAGAAAGCATTTAAGAAAACTTGTAAGTGAAAAAACCCAAACAAAAGAAAAACCTGAAAAAATTTGGAGGAAAATATTTTACTGGGTCTTCACAATTTTCAGACTGTTTAAATATTTAAGGAAATATTTAAATGCAGGTTTTCATGATTCAGAGAAATTTTTTGGTACACAGGAAAGATCCAGTGAGGGGGAAATGCAGAAGAGGACTTATGACTTCCATTGAGACCAACCACCAGTATCACTCACAAGTATTTTGCTTCCTTGATGGCAAGTCTGAAGTAAACCTTCATGGTGGTTTTTCCTTATGTGGAAAAATTTCCTAGTATACTTAATGAGGTTGACTTCAAAAGAAGTAGCTGTGGCCTCACCATGTAAATATTTGCTGTTTGGTAGTTTCTCTTAAAAGGGAAATCTTCATGTCATGACTTCCAGTGCTTTATTGTCTTCCACAGCTTTCTGTACCCTGATTCATTTTGTTTAACTGCACAAATGCCATTTACAACAGGCCATGATTGCTGATGCAGTTTTGGTTTTGACTGGGGTAGGAATGTTCTTACTCAGTTCCCACTTCTTTTATTCAGCCCTGGAAGTGAAAAAAGCCACCAAGGCAAGTCCCCACAGAGAACTGATTGTGTTTACACTTTGTCCTAGGAATAGCATCAAGCTTGTACTCCAGTTTGAGCTCCTTTAGCATCCAAACAGCTGGGAATTTAAGACTGGGAATGCAGAGGGAGGCTTGGAGGGCATTTCATATTCTAGTCTGCTTTCTGGGCTGTGCTCCTGCACAGGATGTAGATGAGGCCAGAGTTCTGGAGTGTGTTCTGGGACCAAGGAAGTAAATTTGTGTGTATGTTTATGTGTAGGTGTGTGTTTATGTCGATTTGAACACAAACATGGAGTTAAATCTCTGCACATTAGCAGAGCAGCTTTGCCTGCCTTGTTCATGGTGTTCCCACATAACTCTGTGTGCAACAAGGACAGGAGGAGATTATGGTATTACAGCCCTGGGAAGCATCCTGAGAGCTTGCCAAGCAGAAGAGCAGTTGTTTAATATTACCTCTGTTTAGAAGCAATTATATCCAGGAAAATGCATTTCAGATCAGACCCTTCTAGAGCTTCTCGAGTTCTCTGTTAACTCTTTCGAAGCCAGTCCGTGCATCTGCCATCATTTGCTGTTGTACCCATCACTGTGCTGGTGCTGGGCAAGACACCAAAATTGGGGGGTGGGGTCAAGGAAAAGGCCTGCAAAATGTGATATTCTTTGAGGTGCTCATATTTTCAGTCCCTTTGGTTTCATGCTTTAGTGATGAGGTTGCTCTATGGAGCCACCAGGCTGCATCAAGGAGGAGGGGTTGAATGATAAGAAGGAGGCAGGGCTCAGCTGCAGTCACCTGGGAGATACCAGCACAGGTGACATCCCTTCATCCACCCTGGTGGAGCAGAAGGACTAATCAGCTGGTGATAAAAGGGAATAGAAAGGTGTTTCTGAGGGAAGGATTTTTACTTCAAGGGTTCTTTTGTGTGTCTTAAATGTGTTGTGTAGGAGTGGCAGGAGCTGCCTGCTTGTCCAGCTTGCAGGATTTTTCTTCAAATCATCCATTGCTTTGGACATTTTCTACTGTGCAGGAATCAAACCTTTACCCCAAGAAAAATTGTTGTTCTCAGTTGGTGCTTGCATAACTAGGTACATCTTGTGATACTCCAACTTTTCTGTTTGTATCTGTGGAAAGGTGTTTCTTGCATGTGCTTTTGACAATTCAGTCTGGGTCATGTTGTAAAACATGAGGATGATTGAAAGATTTAGAGTTTAAATTACTATGTTTTAAAACAATGATAATTAAATATTTGACAAGCTTATTTAAGAATATTTTTCCAGTTAATTATAAAAGCAATTATAGATTTTTTTCATTTTTCTACTAATTTCTAAGGAGTTATTTTAAATATTGTTAAATTATTACCAGTGTTGTCAAGTAACACCAGCTCCAGCAGCACTGGTCCACTTTTGAACACTGCTGCCTTCTGAAGGAAGAAAAATGCTCAAAAATGTTGCATTAGTGGGGAGATGCAACAACTATCTGCTGTGTGGGGGTAAAAGGAAGATGGGAGTCTCTGGGCTTTTAATTCCTAGGTCTGTTACCACCATTAAGTAGGAAGAGGTCAGCTCAAAATTGAAATGCTGTAGTGTGAAGTCATAGATCCTAATTGTGTAAGATGTAACTGAGCAGGCAGTGTGCCTCACCCATGTGAAGTCCCGGGAAATTAAAACTCCAAAATATTTTCTGGAAATCAGTTACTTCCTTTGGTACAGAAAAAGGAAAAAAAAAAAAAAAAAAGGAGGAGGAAGAATCTCAGCACTCCGTTGCATCTTGTGGATAGATGACACAGTGATATGTGAGACCAGCTCTGCTTTTGCCATTACAAATTCCCAGCAGTGGCAGGGAGCTGGAATGTGCTCTCCACAAAGTGGGCAGGCTGCCCATACTTGAGACTAAGAGGGGTTGGGCCCCGAGTGGAGTTTTTGCTATAGAACTTCTGCAGCTCTCTTTGGCCTAAAAATATTTTCTTTATGCAGCAAAAATAATTGTAAATAAAATCTGAGCTGAACTACAGTAAAAAAAGTGTGCCTTTAAAGATGATCCAGTGACCCAATTGCTTTAAATTTGAGAATTAATTTATTTAAATTGATTTAAATGATGAGAAGACTTGAGGTGGGAAGATTTTGATTGATGATTCAAGGTGTGTGTAAGTAGGGGTAAGTTATAGAGAATGAGACAGGAATAAAGAAGGAAAATATGAAAAGGAAATGAAAGGTGAGATTTGGCAAATATTTTGGGAGCGATGGAAGAAACAGACCTTGGGGATGAAGAGGATGGAAGGAAAGGAAAAATGGATTGCAAAGAAAGGAAAAACAAGCCAAACCAAAAAACCCTAAAAGGTTCATAAGCTTCTCTGGAACAAGGAACAAAATTGAGATCCTAACTACATAGAAACAGTCTTAATATATGTATATATAGCATGAGGTGTGGAACTGGGATGCTGAAAGTGGAACTGGCTGTATTAAGAACCATTCTGTAAAAATGCTTTCATCCTCACTGAGAAATTTAGATTTTTCTTGTCTATTCTGTTCTTGCTGTTATATAAATTTTGTCTATCTTACGTCACTCAAATATTATTTTGGTTTATGTGTGGCTCATCAGATATTTCCACTGCTTATATCATTTACAGTTGTTACTGAAGATGGCCAGGTATAGTCTAGTGATGTTGGTGGAGAGCCTAGGAAAATGCAACTTGACTCTAAAATATGTATTTTTTTTTCTGAAATAAAAAAGCTTAAAGGAAATGGTGAATAATGGAATAAATCTCAATCTATTAACAAGACTGCTTTACAGTCAAAGCCCCCATTAGACACACATACCACTAACAAGATTGGTAAATTAAGAACTGTGTAAACTGAGATGCTTCTTTCCTTCAGCAGAAAAGGAAGATATACACTGAAGCCAGCTCCACACTGGCACTGAACAGTGCATCATAGTGTAATAATTATACTGAAAGCCCCACTACAATAATCTGGTTTGGTTAATCTGTCATGTGGAGTGACCAGCTATACTTCAGCAGCCCTTGCCTTACAAGGGAAGCATGTGGGAAGATGTTTTGCTGTTATTTCAGGCTAATGTTTCAGGGAGGGATGTGAAATGGTGCCAGGCTAGATTTTGGTAAATCATCTTTATAAAATAAAATGTGGGTTAGATTTTTTTTTTCTTTTAACGTCTTCAGCAAGTTGTCCTTCAAGAGCTCCAGGTTCTCTGGGGTGCTACTCTTCCACAGAAGACTGTTAGGAGCCAAAGTCCTTGTCTGCCTCATGGGCCTTTGGGTTTGGGAAGCCCAAACTGTTGAGTGTCGAGCCTGGAGACCACCTCAGCAACTCCCAGAGAGCAGAGTGCTCCTTCCAGGGCTGTGCTCTTTCATCTTCGACAGCTCTGTTCTGTGCAAATTCCCTTCCTTACAACGTGTGGTCTCTGAAAGTGACTTTAACAAAGAAGAAGGTTTGTAGGAGTTGAGCAAACTTGGGTTTGGTTTGAACTTTCAGAACTTTTGAAAAATCTTTAGACAATTTAATCCTTTTCACTAACTAGAGAGTGTATCTCTTAAAATCTGCTGTGAAGTTTCAGGGGCAAATGCTGTAGGTTTATGTCCCAGTCTTCCACTCATCACTTTGAAAATGAAATGCTAAGCTGCACCTGTTTTCATCTCAGGGTATTGGTTGCATTTACTGAGCATAAGACTACAGTCTAAGAGGAATCCATTATTAACAGTTATGGCCAATGAGTGGTAGGAAATTTTGTAATACTTTTTACAATGCAGGGTGATTGTTGTTGCTATAGTGATAGATCTAAGATGTGATTTAATCCAGAATTAATTAATGATGACCCCAATACCACAAGTATTTTCTGTTTCGCAATCCACTGGAGCAGATGGGTGGGGCCGTCTTGGGAAGAGGTTGAGGAAAGAGGAAGTCCTGTCCTTAATTTCAAAATCTGAGCCTTGCTGTGCTGACAACTGATTCTCACCTCCACTTCCTCAGTTTAATGGAACTGTAGTGCACAAGGGCACATGCTTTGAACATAAAAAAAGGAGAACAATTTCCCAGGGGCAGGACCAAGACCTGTGAATTTCTCCAGCTGATCCATCTCTTAGACTGGGTCCTACCCTTAAGACAAACAAGGCAATGTGTTAGGAACAAAAAGGATTGTTTTGATCAGAGAGGGTGTTTAACATAGCAGGTGCTTGCCTTGCTGTGTAGAGAGTGGTTGGAAGATGTTCAGATACTTTGATGATGAAAGCAAGAAATGCCAGATAGAGAATAGCTAGGTGATTTAGAGCCTAGTTATGGGGTCAGTTTGTGAACAGTATTTTCTTGAATATAAAAATCTTGATAAATAAAGAAGTATTCTAGTGCAGTTTTGTGGGATAGAGTTAAAAAATGAATAGTCAGCATGTTGGCAGAAAAAATGGAAAAACTGAGCTATATGTTGATAGAAGGTACAGTCAAATGCTCAGAACCACTCACTTCCCCCCCCCCACCTTTGATTTATTCAACTGTGAAGTGTAAGATTTTAGGAACCACACTTTATCTGATGAGATTTATACTTCAAATAATTTTGTTTCAAGGCAAACACATAGCTGCACAGCAGAGGTTAGGAATCTCTCACCTAAACTTCTGACTGGTCTTGCAAGTGAGATCTCTCTGCTGCACCTCTGTGCTCCTTCTTGTGCACAGTGCTCTTTGGCTGAGTTCAAAAGGAGATAACCAGGGAATAATGAAGAAGCTCAAGTAGATGAAGAATGTCATGTTAAAATAGGGCTAAATAAATAGACAAAAGTCAAAAAAATCTGAGAGTTCTTGGAAATTTTAGGACACTCTTCGGAGAAGCCGAGGATCAAAGTCTCTGAGGAATATAAAGTGGGAAGAGGGTGGAGTTACAGGAGGATCCGGGAAATAGATAAAGGTATCTTCTTTAAAAGGTTTTAGTACAGAAATTTATTGTGTATACATTGTACTGTACATTGTTGTTATTCACCACCCTGGATGGACACTGACTTGGAGTTGGCTGAGGTGAAAAGATGACTGGAAATGTGGAGTGAGAGGAGAGGGTTTAAGGTGGACTTGTAACTTCCCTTCACCCATGCTTTTGCTAATCACTTCAGTATGAAATCCTGGTATTGACTGGGAAATGTGTGCAGTGTAATATTGGCACATCCAGAGCTTTATACAAATAAAACGATCTGGTTTGGTTTTTTTGCATATGGGATGCCTGCTTTCTCCTTTTTCCTTTTCTTTTTTTTTTTTTTTTTAATCTCACTGAATGAAGCTAAAAGGTAATAAATATACAGAGGGAGAAAAGAAGTAAGAACAGCAGGAAACTGAGCAGAATAGGACAGGTTTACTTGCCTGAAGAGTTTTCTGTTCATTAAAGTAAAATGAATGGCTTGATCTTACTTCCCCTAAGCCAAGTTCTGTTTCCAGTGGAATTAGTAAGGGGTTTTTCTGAGTAGCATGTGAGGGTGAAACACACTGTCTGCAAAAGCACCGTTTGTCATTTACTGCAATTTGAGGATCAGGGACCACTGCTATGTACCAGAGTGAAAGTAAATGGATTAACTCTTGCTGAGCTGAAAGCCTAAATCCTTTAACCCTGATTTGTGAAAATACACATAGTTTTTCCTTATAAATTCAGCTGTGTTTTTCTGTGTGCTCATTGCATGGGTACATCATCATGTTAGATATGTTATAATGTTAATTCAAATGGCAGTGCTGCTTCTGGGAGCAAACATCCCTGTAGAAGAAAGATGCATCAGGTGAATGGCTGTGAGCTCCCCTCCAGCATCCCTATGGGAAAAATATATTCCCATGCTTTAAACTATTAACCTCTCTCCTATTTTTAAAGACCTTGGGTGGCTGAGTTTATAAGAGAAGAAGGAACAGTTAGGAAAACAAGCAGAGCTTATTTTTCCAGTGTAACAAAAAATTAGAACTGTTGTCTGCAGTTTTACCAAAGCTCTCATGTGTCTGTTTATGTGAGATTCTCCAAACTTTTGTGGTTTCAGTGGAACAAAAAAGGACTCGAGATTTTCAGATTTCTTTCAGCCAAAGAATACGATAGACATCCACAGGGGCAGGGGAGCAAGCCATGAAAAATAAGCTTCTGTGAGGCTTGGAAGCCTGACATAATTTTTCCCTGTCAGAACCTTTGGGCTTAATTCTGCTTTGCCTTGCACCCAGTTGAATCCCATTGATATTTTTTGTTTTAGTTCGGATGCTTCTGGTGTGAGCCACATGAGAGTGTGGCCGTTTGTCTGAGAATACTCAGCGCTGAAGAAACTGGAGATACTCTGGTATGAGTGTGTGTGTTACTAATACTCCAGGAAGTGCTACATTTCATCAAGTCTGCTCAGGGAATAGGAAAAGGAACTCCATTATTTTTCAGGAAAATGCCAGATGTTGTCATAACATGTCACATGCTTCTGTCACTGAAGTGTTTTTTAACAACAGTGCTAATGTGTGGTATTATGCTGATGTTGTACAAATAACTAGATGTCAACCTCCATATCCTCAGCAGACTTTCATAGCTGTGTGTCTGCTCAGCTACTAGAGTTATTAAAAAAAAATTTATATATTTTCACTTTTAAAAAGGAAGAGGAAATAGGAACTTGCTGAGGAAGCACAGGTTACGGTGTCCTCCTGGTTTGAATCAGCAGGGTAGAATTCAGAAAACCAGAACAAGGAAGGAAATTCTTTTTGTGGGGAATGGAAGGACATAAGCATGCCTATTCAAAAGTTGCTTCTCTCTGTGTGTATGTAGGCACATTACCAATTATTACCAACATTGGTTATGTAAACTGTTTCCCCCTACTCTCATGGTGAGAGAAAACTGCCATCATCATTGCAATTTCAAATTTATGTAATTTGATCATTTGAAAGATTTCAAAATGGCCATGTCAGAAGCATCAATTTTTCTTACAGAAGAAAAATGGCCATAACCTCATAAATGGGACATATGACATTTAAGGCTGTGTGTATTGTAATACTGGCACATAGAATATATTGAAGTGCTTGGACAGAGAATTATTGGGTGATTCATTCTTACAAAAATTCCCTCCTGCAACATTACTGTTGCTGCAGCCATGATGCTCAGGGTTGCTCCTACCCAACTGGTTTTTCTCCTCTTGAGTACTTGCATAGAAAAGTAGTGCTGTTTATTTAGCTAGTTTGGGTGAAAACCTAAATTTGTAATGACATTTCTGGAAGGTGATAGCTTGCTGTACTGAGAACTTTTGGTGGGGAACTTGGTACAACCACTACAAATGGCAAGGAAGTGTTATTGCTGTGGCATCACCCAAATGAAAGACTCAAGTTTTGATCTGAAGACCTAATCTGTGCAAATATTTAGGTGTAATACTTCTCTTGAAATTATTGGAAACTGTCTCTCTGTTCCTTTGTGCAGTTGGTCCTAACAGAAGGGTAAAAGAAAAGAGAAATTAAAGAGGAGGCAAAAGGAAAAAATGGGAAGTGAATTGGTGAAGAGGCTCAAGTCAGCACTTTACCTGAAGCCCTGGCAGCTCTTTGCTATCACAGAACTGTGATAACTTTCTGTGTGTTGGATGCTTCCTAGTTCATCATCCTAACTTTTGTCAGATATCGTTGGCTGTGCTGGTCTAGTTCTCTCGCAGTCCTTCATGCAACCTTCCAGTCTGGTGTTGTTTGTCTTAAACCTTTTCTGTAAGATCCTCAGAGTGAGGATTAATCTTTTCTGCTTTTAACTTCTCACCCAGAATCTGAGGCAATGCAACCTTTTTTCTATTTCTGCCCAAAATTCTGAACATCACAACCAGTGAATTAAAATGAATTGGGCTTTTTGTTCAGCCCTAGAGATACAAGTTAATGATCTCAGATGAAAGTTAATTTTTATCATAAATTCCAAGATTTGTTGTCTAAAGCTGAAGAGCCAAAACCCATTTTAAAGCCTAATTGCAATTTAAGTAGTCCAATCCTGCTGACATACTTGTGTGGATAGCAATCCTGTTAATGGTTGCTTTCATGAAGCATTTGCATAATGGAAAACTCCTTGTGTGGGAATTTTGTATTGTAAATAAATTATATAGTCTCTTCCAAAAAAACTTGCTTAATCCTATCTTAGTTAGGTTATAGGAGAAATACTATTCACTTGGGGAAAACAAAATGATCTCAGAAGTGGAATCAAGGTAAATTTAAACCAGGATCTTATTACTAGCTGGTTTTGGCTTGAGAGTTGTAAATTAAGGAAAACAAAGGAGAGACAGCCTTGGACCTTTACTAGATAATTGACAAATCTCAGTAAGTGACATTTTTATTTAATTGAATCCATATAATTTGAGAAATTTGCTTTGCACATATCTCCCTGGAGATGATCTTTTTACACTGCATTCCTCTCTGACTGTAATGTAAAAAATTCCATAGATTCAAGCTAAACAGATAACACTCAGGCTAGGTGGGCTACTTGAATGTTTTGGGATTCACAGTGAGGTGCATCTGAGGTGCTTGGGTTGTGTTTTACTTGTGATAAGGCCAAGCTTCCCTGTTAGTGCCAAGAAAGATTTGCAGTTTTATATTTGTTTTCCTTTTTTCATTTTTTAAATCTTTCCAGAATGCACGTTTTAATCCCTTTGGTAGAGTTTCAGAGAGCTGCTAATACATTTGAACTTCATCTTTCCTTGATTTGCCAGGCTTCACTTAAAATAATAATGTGGTGAGCTCATTGGCAGTGCTGATTTTGCACCAGCCCATTCTATTTTTTCCTAACACTGAACTCTGATGGTTTTCTTCCTTTCCCTTTTCTTTCCTTCTTTTTTTTTTTTTTTTTTTTTTTTTTTTGGGGGGAATTTTTTTTTTTTTTTTTTT
>VXAC01000599.1:2123262-2218544 GCA_013399225.1 Rhipidura dahli | reverse complement strand
TATTTTGGTTTGGTTATGTTTGTTTTGTTTTGTTTTTTTTTTTTTTTTATTCAAGTTATTCTAGGCTGGTTAGTTTTTAGGCTGGTTAGTTTTTAATTGTGGTTTTCTTGTTTCTGCTGTGAGGTTTGTTAAGCAATGTTTTATGAAAAACAGTAGTGTGATCAAGAGTATTCATGGAACCCTTGTTCCCTGTACAGATGTCTGCAATGCTGTTTCTCCATGCCTAATGCACAGGAAAATACTCCACAATTTAAATGTTATTTAGGTTTGGATACATTCGGTACCCTGTGTTTTCAGAACAGATCCTACCATGTTCCTTCTGGCTCTCCCTTGAATCTGGTCATTTTTTTTTTTTACATTTTTTTATATCTCTCTGACAGGATGGAAGATGCTGGGGGAAAGTGTGTAGTGAGCATGATGCCACTTCTCAGAACAGAGTTCTCTGCCAGTTCTCAGTCACTGGGACTTTTAGTGGACATTGTCCCAAGCGAGACAGCTCATTTTCTCTGGGAAAGATTGTCATGTTTCTGTATGGTGTTGACAGAGGGAAAGAGTCTGGAGCTGGGTGTGGGCATCCTGAAGCAAACCCCTCTACATTTTTGGAAAACAGCAAAATACCGTCACATCAGATTTTGCTAGAAATATCAGTTCTGCCACAGAAACCTGACATTTCCTTTGTGAAAAATGTTTCCTCTGGTGAAGGTGACAACAATGATAGCTCCAACTGAACCTGAGGGACTTTGGTCTCTTCTAAGAGTTCCACCCTTGGATCATTTTATGATTTGCTTGTTGCTCAGGAGGAACTCATCTCAGAGATACCAGGCCTTTGGAAAACGGGCTACAGCCACTCTGGTTGGTTTATGTAATTTCTTTTATTGTTGAGCTGATGTTGCACTTAAGACCTTCACAACCAAGAAGAGCAAAGCTGGGTTGACTATATAATAGTGGAAAGCAGTGGTGGGAAGTCCCTTGTAATAACTACATTTGGATATTTAAAAGAAACACCTTCTTCCCCATACAGCCTAAAATGGATCATGTGGTGAATATTTTTTATAGCAGTTCTGCTGTTACTTCCAATTTTCTTGATCTCCTCTGTGTTTCTGAGCCCAGTCTGACAGAGCTGGGGAATTTGGAATCCTAATGATTTCTAGTTATCAACACACTCACCACCAGGCTTACATGATCTTGACATTTCACACCTTCTCTGTTACTCCTCTTGCAAATACTCTGTTCTTTTGTCTTGTTCTATACACCAGAAATTTTCATCTAATCCTGTATACCACCTATTTTCCTGATTTATCTTTCATATTTGTCCTTTAAACATTAGCACATATATCAACTTACAGGGATTAAACACGTTTACTTTGTTAAAAAAAATTATTGATGTTAAAAATTTTCCATTTAAAAAGTTGATTTATTTTTCACCTGGACTTCTAGTTGGAAAACAAATATTTTTTCTTGGACTAAGACTTGAATTAGAGGGAACAGTTGAGTTTGAACCAATAAAGAATTGTTGGTTTGCCTGATTTGGTACATAAATTCAGTGCCTTTGTGGGACTGTAGTTTGGAACCTGCATCCACCATTTTCTTCTTTAAGTTTAGGGACCACAGAGAGGAATACAGGCATGGGGTCCATCAACAGCAATTTGCCTGTCTGGGGTAAAACAGAGTTCCCCCCAAGTGAGAATTCAAACTGTGCTCTTTTTACAGGGACACTGAGGATTTTACAACATGTTATCTGTGTTTCCATTCCCAGCTGGTGAATTCTTCCTTTCCTCTCCTGGAATTCACCAATAGCTTTTGACCATTAATGGGTTGCTGGATTTTAGTCAGGAGGCAGTTAACTTCCCAAGTATTTCCTTCCCACTTTTATAGTCTTTGAAAGAACCCTCTACTCCTCTTTCACCACCCTGCAGACAAATGGTTTTGTGGCCTACTTGAACAATACTGGACCTTCCAGAAAGAGGAGCTCTGTTTGCCAGGAGGTCTGGCATGCAGGACACGGCTGTAGGTCCATTTTTTGGGTTCAGTGCTTTCAACCACAGAACTGGCAGTCAGCTTCTGCAGCATCAATCCTAAAGCCACAGCTGCCCTGATGGAGGGGACCGCTGTCCGGGTGTACGACCTGTGCTTTCAGCTCAGAGGAGGGAGAGTCTACAGCAGGAAAAAGACTGAAACTGCTGGGAAAAGCAGGAAGTAGTGGTGGCAGCCTGTGCTATTAGTGACAAGATACCATTACCAGAAAGTGGGCAAATAGGAAAGATTATATATGGAAAGATTATTTGGCTTGACTCCCCCACTGTCTTTTTCCCTACCCAGATGCTTTGACAGGAGTTTGTGTGCTGCTTACATTTCAATTGCACTCATTTGTTTTAACATTGTGCTTCCATAACCATGTGCTGAATTTCCACACTGGGGTGTAAACATTTTTTTTTAAATTTATTTCCTTATATTTATATGTATGTTTTCCTTACCTCACTGAATTTAGAATTTGAAAGCTTACCTTCTTTTGTCCATCTTGCTAGGTAATCAGAACTTTTCAAGTATTACAGTGTCAGTAACAACTTGTAAGCAGTAGATGGCACAGGAGAGGTAGGAATGAACCAAGAACAGCCACTTCTTACAACTTTCTGCCTGTATCTTTAAGCAGTATAAGAATACAGAAAACCAAATTAGGAAGGTTTGTATCTAGCCTGTAGAGTGGCTGTTACGCCTGTTAACTTGATCTTTTATCCTAGATTAACTGAAGTCTTTGAATTGTAAGTATAATACCTTTTCAGGGTGGGATATTTAGAAAATGAGTTTTCTCTTTACGTTGTGCCGTCTGCTAAGTGAAAACCAGACACTGCATATGCATGGAATAAAAGTTACAGGGATCATATGCTTATGCACTTCTCATCCTTCGTGGCTTCCCCAATGAGTACATGCTGAATTCTTGTAGCTGTTGTGTCAGGAAACAAATCTCAGGAGTGTAAACTTTACACTTTTGCTTTGCAGCTCCCAAGGTTATGATCAAAAGCATTTCTCAGTTGCTGTGCTGTGTAACATATGTCCCAGGAAGTGGAAAGGTATTGCCATGGACACAAGTGCTTGTTTTGTTCCTTTGATTGAAGAGTGAAAAGTTACAGTGTAAACAAGGCTCCAGGTACTGGGCTAATGATCACAAAAATACCTCCATCTGTGACTTACAGCAGATTTCTATTTATGGGTTTTTTTTGCTTTTTCATTTGTGCAGGGAAAAAGCTTCAGGAGGGTCCTGGAAAGGGGAACCAGAAGGGAGCATGATCTGTCAGTGAGTGCAGGGTCAGGAACAGGGAACTCATCTCACTTCTGCCATTGACTTGATGTGTGACCTTGGGCAAACCACGTTTCCTCTGTGGGCCTTGCCCCTCCTTGCCTTTCACTGGGTGTCAGTCAAAATTGTGTAAAATGGTGCTGTTCTGATTTGATACTGATTTTATCCACAGGTGTAGAGAAAAGCCAGATCCTATTTGCTTTCTCTCATTTATATCTTGTGGGGATGATTTCTCGCTGCTGTTGGTACAGCCCCAGTAGATTAAAAAAAAAGATTCAATTTTTTGTCTCCCAGTGCACAAGTTAAAATAACCGAGAATGCAGGACGTTTTCCCATCGCCACTGTGCTTCTGAGGATAAACAGGTGTAAGTTCTTCCATGTTTTATAAGAGGAAGAAGGGACCTTACATTTCTCAGATGTTTACAGCAAATAGGGTATTTTATGAATGTGAGGGAATACAGAAACATGGCACAGCATTTCAAATTTCTTGTGTACGAAAAGAAACTTAAAAAAAACCTCAGCCCCAAACCAACAAAACCAAAACACCTTCTCCCTGCTAGAAGCTAGCAGAGGAATCGTGGAAGAGATGATGATGAAAGATATTGCCAGATTTTACAGAGGTTTAAAATGAACTCTGTTTTCTTCTGTCAGTGGAATACTCAGACTGATATGTAAATCCATCTGTTTATCATTAATTGCTGTGGCTCTGTGATTCCTACCTCCCACTAGGACTTCCATGAAAAATAAGATGCTCTTGGCCAAACAAAATTCCATGGTGGAGGAGGAGGAAAGTAAACAATTTGCAATAGTGTATGGCACCACCAGTATTAAAAAAAAAAATGTAAACAGTTTTTGGAGAAGAATGTCCTGAGATACTGAGCAACAGCAAATCAGTTGTTGCACCAGAAACTGATTAAAGGCTACACAGCAATTCCAGTACAGCGGATTTTTTTTCCAAATGCCCTTTCAAATAGCAATACAGGTGAAATGAGGGTGAAATTCCTCTTAGTGGCAGATGGAAAGTGCTGTCCTGTCTGAGAGAATCTGTCTGATTGCAGAAGCAGTCACCTACCTCATGCTGGCTGAGGCAGGCTAGTTCCCTTTCTTCCTTACATGCTGTCCTGTTTCCATATGGCTCATGCTTTTGGACAGTGAGCCTTGCCCATATTGCCATATTTGGTTGAAAAACAGGTGATGTAGAACACGGTAGATGTTTTGATTATGTCAAAATAGTAGTAACAACTGATATGCTGTGTCACTGGTTTCTACACAATTGTGTTTATAGCATCCAGTGACCAAGCATATTTTGATAAAAGGCTTTTCAGAATGAATTTTGTACACTTGGCTTTTATTCCAGGTCTTCCCCCTCCCCCCCCCCCTTTTTTTTTATTTTGGAAGCACTGGGCAGGAAAAAGAAGCTGGATGAGAATAACCCCCAGACTTTTATTTTAGTCATGATGGAATACTAAGAAAAAATACACAGAATTGAATACCTGAATAAGATTGACTGATGATGTAAGTCCTTTGGTTTTCCTCATATGTTATTTAACCAAGACTGAGGGGAGATAATTGGACAAGTTCAATCACTTAGAACAGTCCCAAGTGTACCAAAGTTAAAGACACAGCATGTTAAACACTTCTAGTCCAAGTGCTGTGACTGCAGCCTCTTCTTGGACATCCATTATAAATGGATTTTTCTCTTGTGTCAGCTTTAATGCTGATCTGGTAGTGTTATCCTGAAGTAAACCTATGAAAAGACAGTATCCTGAGAGCCAGCCCTGCTTTCATACACCTAGAAATTGTTCCTCTGCTTCCCTACATGCTACGTCTATTCTGATTTATGTAATGCCCCCACATAACCATTAACAGCCGAGGGTCAGTATCTGGATTCTGCAAAATTCAGATTGACTCAACCTATCATCTCTAAAGGGGAATAACGTGCAAGTGAGACCTGTGTTTCTACCGTTTCTATTTTGTCCCTGCAACCCATTCCAAGCTTCAAAGCAAGTTGAAATTTACAGGGGGTTTCATCTGACTTGTACACGGTGACACAAATTAAGGCGGTGCCCGTTGCCTGTGACACTGGAGGAAGCACCACAGTTCTCTTGGCTCTGCTAATTCTGTGGTGGTGATTCTCTGCTTGGGACTGGTGATGCAGGGTCAGACCAACTCTTCACCCATCTACTGTGCTGTTCCCCGCTGGCTTTTCTGTGCAATTAAGGAATGATAAAATAATTTCTGTCCCCACCCCCCTGGCTTCAACCAACTTCTGCTTAGCGACTATTTAATGACATAGAGACCCTCTCTGGTTCTCTGTATTTCATAACTACCAATAGACCAATTCTCTATGAATTTGTCTCCCCTTTCAGTCTATTTATGCATCTGGCTTTTCCCACCATCCTGTGGCAGTGAGTTCCACGGTTTATGTTGTCTGAAAAGTGTTTTCTTCTTTTTGCTTTGAACCAGGTATGTGATAATTGCCTAAATGTCCCCTCAGTCCTCATTTAATGAGAAGGAATTGAGTATTTGTATCCTATGAATTTCTCTACGCTATTTTTTACAGACTTGTGACGTGATCCAGTAAAGAGCTGTGTGTATTCCATATTGAGTCCTTACCTTTTATAGCCTCTCATCTGACAGGCAAAGACATTTCATGTCTCTGATTCACAAATCCACACTTTTCTGTGCTTTTTGGACTAGACGAAGTAACCAAAGGGACTCCAGGTTCTGCTTGGTGGTTAGGAATGGCTTAATTTGAGCCCATTATTAAAGGTATGTGCATTAATTTGCACTTCTCCACTGTGCAACTTAGGATTGTGAGGTTTTTTCTGTCAGTCTTCTCAGTTAGCTTTACTTCTAGAAAACGCTTTGTTTCATTAATATGCTTGTCTGTAATGTGCCATTACAGACATACTCTGTTTTCCCCCTCATTGTTACCATATTGAGCAATTAAAATCCCAATTACTCCCACAAGGAAGTCCTACAGTTTATTTGTTATGAAATCTGAGCATGTACACCTATTGTTTATCCTTAGTGTTTTATCTCTGAGAGAGTACATTCTCTCTTGTTCCATTGCCTTTGGTGTAAGGTTTGTTAAAAAAACAAAGAAACAAAAAAATTAACAAACCATTCTGGAAATGAAAAATTCTATTTACTGTGTGATCTTTGAGTGCATATTCACGTACCCTTGAAAATCTCTAGATTTTATTCCAAATATTTCAGAATATATCGCTTTCCTTCATCATTTATTCTTTTTTACAATTTCCATAAATATAGTATGGAAATCAGATTTAGGAGCCTGTAGGACATAATGTTTCTCAGATCTGTTACTGAAGATCAATGTCCTTGAGTTCTTGACTGAACTTGTATGGTACAGGTTTGGAACAGGAAACTCCCCCTCCACCGGATCAATATAATTAATCTTTGAAGTGGTGGAAAGTTTGGTATGGTTTCAAAGGTCATGTTTTCTCAATCTTGCTGGTTTGGGTTTAGCAGCAAACCTCATCCTGACTTTCATCAAAAGCAGCAGTATTAGAGCTGTCAAGCTGTTTCACCAAAGCCACTGATGTTAGTACTTGTAAAGTGTTGTGGTACAGAGGGACCCATGTATTCGTCAGAGCCCAAAAATTAAGGTGGTTTTGGACTAATTTTAAATGAAAGCGATACTTTTTTTGCTGGAATGATTTTTGAATAAGGGCAGGTGAGCTAGAAAGTTACAATATAATATCCGCTCACATACTCGTGAGAATGGAAAATACCAGGGATGATAATGGAAGTGGAGCACATAAAAATAAATGATTTTTTTTTTTTTAAAGTTGAAGAAGCAATTTGCTTTTGCTTGTCCTCCATTTGGCTGTAGATGAGAGGCATTGCTAGAAACGCTTCATTATCTGTGAGCTAGTAAAGCTTTTCTTTCATCAAATAACACTCACTTGATGGCGGAAAGAATATTTCCCTACTTTGAAGAAGATGGCAACACACTGTCATATGGCTTCAGAAAGTGACACTGCTGACATAATGGGTTTTTCTTTGTGTAACTTTCTTTCTTTAGCATGAGCAGCATTTGAAACAAATAGCTCAGGGTTTGTGTATATAGACAAATTCAGCCCTTTGGATGCCAAATCAGAGGCAGCAGTTTAGGGATATTATCCTGAGGCACTACAAATATGTGGAGTACATTGGTTTAGAGTGGTTTGGTTTTTAGAGGAGTAAAATGATTCTGGCAAGGGGGAGTGTCATGAGGCATCGAGGGAACAAGAAGTTCTGTCGTGTGTTTTGCAGTATGGCTGTTTATTACATTGGCTATAGCCAAGAAGCTACAGTCAGATGCTAGTCAGGCCTTTTTCTTGGCCATCCTCACTCTTTCTCTCTGCTCTTGTATTCACATATAATCAGAAAGTTTTATTCCAGATTTGTAATGAGTTCATTAAGTTCCTGTTCTGGAGCCTTGTACCTGTCAGCACTTAACAAGTTGCTCAGTTAAAAATATTTACTAAGGAGTGTGGAAGTGCAGAGGGATCTAAACATACCGGGCTTAACTTTCAAGACTTGACTGTCTGAAAAAGAGGAAAAAGCTATTGTTTATCTTCAAAAACCCTACTCAACCAACCAACAACACAAATAAATAAAAGTCAAAACTGAAACCCAAAAAAACCACAAACAAAATAAAAAAAAAACTCACTTGAGCTGCTATTATGATGACAAAAGCGCTTTTGGTGTTTGCTCAATAAGCAGTACAAAAGCTTGATTTCCACTTTGTTTTGTACTTGAAAATGTAGAGGCACTGGAGGTATATAAGGCAGTCCTGAACCATCTAATGTATTGTGGAATGCATCTTTTCTTGGATCACCAGATTATTAGAGAGAAATCAAACTGTTAACAACAACTAAATATCTCAGAAGAAAACCTCTGAGGTTTCTGTCTCTTCTTTTTCTCAGTGCTGACGGTTCTTAATTTGGTAACTCATAAAAAACAGTGTATGCTTAGAACCTGTGAAGTCCAAACTCATCTTCAAGTGACAGAACACTGACATCTGTACTATGATAATACTCTGTTCTGGTCACATGAAAATGTACAGAAATGAAAGAATTATACTAATTTGTCTGCTGTCGTTGCTGTTTAAGAAAACTATTTATCTTCTTGTCTCATGTAGGTCTAAGTAGATCTTAAGGTTTCATCTGGATCTTGAAGGCACACTTTGTGATGTCTGTGGCCAAAGTTAGGAGGGATGGAAACCTAAAATCTGTCTGCAGCCAGGTCTTGACTTTCAGAATTGGGCAAACAAAAGTTAGTCATCGTATGGGGGTAGTTTGAATGAGCAGAAGGAAAACAAAACAGTCCAATAAGAACAAAAATGTCACTAACCTTTGAATCAAAAATGAGCAGGTCCTGTGTGTTACCTCTCAAAGAACTGCCTTCCTGACTTATCCTGCCCTGCTTCACTTTTTAGTCTAGCCAGCTTCCTATGGAGGAACAGCCTTCTCTCCTTCCTCTTGGCTGAATCCCTGTGGAAGGCTTTCAGCTGGAAATCCTGGGGTGGTTGAAATTAATATACTCAACATGGCTAGTCAGAGTACCTAATGACTTTCTGCCTGAAACCAGCATGGCCTTAGTTTTAGATCTCATCTCTTTGGGCAGGAGGGAGCTGCTCAGATCTCCAGAGGGGGCTTGCCTAGCCAAGATGAACACTTGTGCAGCTGACAGGGAAGATAAGCACATGTGTATGTCAGGACGTTGTATGTACATATGGATGTGATATGTATGTTAGCTGCCAGTGCAGAAGGTGAATCATAGAGAGCAGCATTCTCAGCCTTGGTCTTTCATGAAATAGATTTTTGGGGAAAGGGTATAAAATAACTCCATTTTCTAATTTAGTTTGGTAAGTTAGCAGGAGCAGACTTGCTTAATCGTTATGAGTTTGGAAGCATCCCTATCTTGTGTTACTCAATGCGAAAAAAAATTCTAAATAGTCTCACAAAGTTTAATTATATTATAATTATAATGAATTATATTTCAGCTTTTAATTTAAAGAGAATGGAAACTTATGCCTGCTTTATGCCTGCTGTTGTTTGCATAATCTTTGATCTTTTCACCTAGGTTATATTTGTTTTCACTGCTAGCTGAAGGGAGATTGTTTTAACAATTGTGTTCAGGATGCCTGTATAAAAACTGCAGGGAGAGTAATTCATGCCTAGAGGACTTATGCCGATTTTATGTGACAATTCCAACAATTTTGGTTTTGTGTGTCGAGGTGGGTAAGCTGGTGGTGTAAACTTTTTTCCACTTAAGGCTTGAGCTCATAGGAAGGAGAACCACGTGAACTACATGCAGCTTCTCTCCTCTCTGTTAAGAGTGGACACAAGCTTTTCCCCTCCTTTCTCTTGGAGAACCACTGCTTCTCTACTACTCTTTGTGACTGTGGTGGTAGAGCCTTTCCTCCTGCATTTAATTTAGCTGATGGCACAATGTGTCCTGATAAATGGTGAAGACTGCTATTGACTGTTGGTTTTGATTTCTGAGAGGATGAGCCTAAGATTTAGGTACTTAGTTCTTTCTGTTTCTTTTTTTTTTTCACCCAGCCAATTAACATGGAAGCTGTGTGGGAACTGGAACATCCATACTGTGGAAATTTTAGTGTTTCCAACTAATTTTTCTTTGCAAAACTGAGCTCAGGATGTCTGCCAAGAAGACTGCCCCCTTGGGAGTTTGCCTGTGGGTGGGCTGGCTAGTCTTTTGGATCTGGCTTTCATTGAAAGATTTTTGACAGTATCAGTTCCTGTAGAAGTTTTTCTACAAATCAGCGTTTTTTGATTGGAATAAAAACAGTTTATTTCTAGAATTTCTGACTATTGTTAATGAAAAAGAAACATTGAAGGGAAACTGAGGAATTTTATGACCTCACCTGACAATGACCTCTAAATGTGGAGTAGAATAGCCTGTATCTGAATGGTGCAACTGGCAGGCTGTAAGCCTAGTGCTGCCTGCAGGCTGATTTCTTTTGAATCAGCTGCCAAGGTAGATAACTGGAGAAAGTGCCTTCCTTGCCCTCATTTGGTGTAGGAGATTGTGCTGCAGTAGGTACAAAAAGGAGAGCAGTAGGTATAAAAGAGGAGTGAAAAAAGGAGACTGAGTTCCCTTTTGCTCACCCAGACCCCCGCCAGCTGTGTAGAGCACTGGGCTTGGCAAGGTTGCTTGTGTGAAATGGGGAGATGGTCCCTGATGCCATTTTCTGTTCCCTACAGTTCTGTGGCAGGCACACAAAAAGCCAGAGCTGCTGGGGAGGGGATAGCCCTGCCTCTCTGAGGAGCTCTCTGGCCTCAGGGTGGAGATGTGTCCTTTGGTGTCCAGTCAGGCAGCTGAACTGTGGGCACTTGGCAGTTCAGTCCTGCCTCGTGCTGCTCCCCAGGGCTGTGGAATTCACTTTTCAGCTGTCAGCCCGTGGAGATGCCTTGGAATTGGCTCCACCATCAGAGAGACTGGGCTATCCTGTGGTTTCCCAATCGTAGTAGCAGTGCTGCAGGGATCTCTCTTTTGTTCTCCTGCTGGAGGGTAAATTTAGTAAGACAGCAAAAAGCTTTTATTTCTAAGGTTAGAAGCAATGAATGTGGGAAGAAGTGACAATTTTTAAAACCAGTAGGTTAAAAGGACCTTTTGGTTCCATCACAGATAGGAATACAAAGTGAAAGAAGTAGTCTGATTACCATTAAATCTCAGAAAAAAACCCACGTTTACATTTTGAGTTTTTCTTATTTTTCAAGTTTGGTCCATTTGTGTTTAAGCACATCCAGCACTGGAAGAACAGTAACTGGGCATAAACTCACCCCCTCTTTGTTAAATAAATGCAAATTTCATGTTTCTTTGACTTCCATAGCCTTATAATAAACTACTGGCTCGTGAAGGAGCAGAACCAGTGTATCCCTCATCAATGAAATCTCCACAAGTGCCCCAAAGCATAATATATTTTCATGCTGTTGCGCTTGGCCCAAGTCAAGCTGTGCTGGTAAAGCTGTCTTTGGCTGCGTGCAAGGCTCATAATCCACAGGCTGTGGCTCTGCCAAGTCTAATGGGACTTGGGCACAGCATGAAAACACACTGTTCCAGCATTTGCCTGGCTGCGAGGAGGGAACCCAGCTCCACAGGTCCTGCCCAGTAAACATTTGGAGCAGATTGCAGCACCCTTTTATCACTGCCTTAGTGAGAATCATCAGGAGCTCTCAAGAACTCATTAATTATATTTTTCTGAGCATAATGTTTTGGCATTTTGAGTACAGCTAATTACAAGCAGATCTTAATCTTGGAGTTTTTTTCCTAGTAATTAATTATTTCTTCATTATCTTTAAACTATTTGACTAAGCAGTTTACATCCTGCTCTCGCTTCTTTAGCAGATGTCTTGAGAAAACAGATGTTTCTGTTTTCAAGAGAGGAAGGTTCATCCTTTTCTAGATGGAAGAAAGCTCTGCAGTTTAATTGTTAACATGGAAAATGTAAGGGAACAAGCACATTGGGTTTTTTGTGCTAAGCTAAATATCTAACACTAATACTGTGACTGGAACAAATGTGTATAAATGTATATATAAAATTTGTATTCCAGTAATATATATTTACCTTATGTATGCATATATAAAATATATATGATATATAAAAAAATATACCTTGAGGTTTTTCACCTGCTCTGAGTTATTAAATATTTTGATTAGTGTTTTAAAAAGATACTTAGATGTTTGTTAAATCTAGTCTCACTGAAACTGATGGCAGGCTTGACAGTTTAACATTTCTGATTTAAGTAATTTGTTTGGGATCTTCAAGTGTTGTTTAGGCAGTGTTAGACCATGTGTATGGTGGATATTGGAGGTGAAAGAGTTAAAATTTTATGAAGATTTTCTTAAAAACTGTTACCTACAAATAATTCCTGATCTTATTATTTAAAACCTCTTTTACTGAAAATTTAGCTTCTGTGTCCAAAAGATAACTTAGGTTAGTCATTAATAGGTATTTGGAGATTAATCTTTGCTAATTAGGATTTATTAGCCTTCAGCCTAGGATTTATTAGACTCCAGTGCTTGATTAATCTAAGGTAATTAAACTCCTTTAAATGTCTGTCTAATCAAGAGGAGCAGTCCTACCTAAAGCTGCAGTTCTCCATATGGGAGAACTGGGCACTTAGTGTACCTGTGTATTTCTGGATTGAATCCAATAAACTGAAATTCACTTGTGTTGTTTTTATGGTTTTGGATAGCAAAGGCATCAGTTGTGCTGTGATAAGTTCTGTTTCCACATGCTCTGTCTTGTGAGGCTGTGGCAATACCACAGATTGGTCCAGTCACTGGCCTGACACACAATGAGAGCATTTTCATTAACATTTCATTTTAATCACAATAAGGAATAAAGATTTTCCAGTTACCAAAACCAAGCAACAGTTGACTGCAGTGTGTTGGGCCACGGTGAATGAGAATGATGGGTATTTTCTCGTATTCCTTAATGAAAAAAAACCCCCTTAGGCTGCTGCCTTTTATCAAATGCACAATGAAATGTACCCAAACACTGAGAGTATTCCCTTCTGGTGTACAGTTTGCACAGACACGTTACATTTTGGATGTTGGCTGTGATTTGGGTGCTCAGTGGTACAAGTGGTGCCTCCTCCTTTGATCCCAAACTCAGTATGAATAATGTGTTTAAATGCCCTAATAGCTTTTGAGTCTACCCCCTGATTTTTAGAGGAGTTTTGGTTCTGCTATTCCCCAGCTCTCAATTTCAGTGAGATATCTGGAGACAAATTGACTTCTTCAATTTTGTCTTCAAATTGTCAAGAGACAAAAGACTTCTTGGCCTCATGTAGAATCTACAGCAAATTTCTTTGTACATATCACAGGGGTTGTCACTAGCAATGCCCTCACCTCTAGAAAAAGTTGTTTTGCTTTTCCATTTCTGGTAATCAGCAGAAAATGCGCTGCCGGTTCTGTGAGTGATCCTCCTGGCAGGCAGAACCTGCTCTAGCAGGGGTTAGCACTGCTCAACTCTCATTTTCACCATTCCCTTCTCTTCTGCAGGCCTTTCAGTATGATTAAAGGCTTCTTAGTAGTGCATGCTTCTCATACCATGCTCATGTATGCAAATGTGTCAGAGGAGAATTCAGTCAGTGGTACAGTGGAATTGGATACCCTGGTTTCATGCATTGTTTTGGTTTTGCCCGTTCCACTATGAAGTGTTTTCCAGACTTTTGATTTAAAAACCACTTGGGTAGGGATGAAGCTGGGAGTTGGTATTTAGAAAATCTCATATTAGATTGTGTTGATAGAGCATTGTTAAGAAATTAATAATTTTGAGAAATTGCTTCAGTACTTTCTGAGAGCCACGGTTTGGCATAAGGTTTGCAGCCACCTGGAGAGCAGTTGCTCATCCTGAGGCCCTCTTTAAAATGGGAAGGTGAGCAAATGCAGTCCTGTTGGATGAGGCTGTTGATACCATGCGTGACCCCAGGTACTTTGTGGGGATGGGACAGATCTGATGAGGTCTGCAGCTTTCAAAAGGCTCTGGGAAGTATCTGTCTAAAAGGTTAGAGAGCAGAATTGCTGCCAGCACAGAGGGAGAGCGCTCATCAGAAGGGATGTGTGCACACAGATGTTTGGCTCTCACTGAAAGTTCACTTGATTTAGTATTAAAATGTGGTGTTAATAAACCGAGCAGAGTTGTAACTGGTGTGCTGGCCAACTGGTGGCTTAATATGATCTTAATTAGCAAGGTCCATCATCAGATGAATGTGGCTAGGTTTACCCTGATGTATGAGTTCTATCATCTAAAAACAGAGAGAGCTTTTCCTGACACTAATTCCTGACAACCTTCTCTGAGCTTGCCTGACACTGAAGTGCTTTGTGTGGGTCTGTGCTGGTTGGTGCTGCCCTTAAATACACTGGAAAAAGAAATGGCATGCTTGTATGAGGATCTTGTGCCTGCTTTTTACCATGAGCCCTCTCTAAAGAATTTGTGAAGATTCCTCTGTCTTTCCAGGCTTTCAGCTGGAAACATTGCCAGCTCATTTTTCTTGTTGCTGTTATCATCATCTAAAAATGAATGAAGAGGAATGAAAGTGTTGTGAAGAGCATAACTGGCATCATGAAATTGTGGCTTGTATTTCAAAGTCATTTAAGTAAATCTTATGAGGTTTAAAGGAGGACATTTAAAAAGTGTTCTTTATTCTCAAAGGCTAACTGACTAATTAAAAAAAAAATCTTGTTTTTTGCTTCACATTGTGGCTGAAGGTGTCTGACTGCATAAAATAAGCACTGAAGCCACTTGTCCTCTAGTGGTATTGAGTCCTACTGCTGATGTGTTTTCCTTATGTGCTACAGGAATGCTTCTGTTTTGAGTTGCAAACTAAATTGAGAGGTTTTTTTATAGCTTTAAATCAATTAAACATTCTCACTAGATTTTATGGACTAGGTTGTGTTCCTTTATTACCTCTTAAGCCTGATATTTCATTGCTGACTCCTCTGAGCCCAAGGGAACATACAATTTTCTTTTTTTCCTTAAGCAACCATTTCAGAAGGCAGGAGACTACACTATGAGGAAAGCAAACCCTGTATTTACTCAGCATTGCAAATTGTCATTCCTTATAGTTTGAAAGAGTGTGATAGATACGGTGTTAATTACAGATTTTGTCCTCTCCTTCAATTTTTATTGACATCTACAATGTAATATCTGTTAACATTTTGGATATGTTTTGCAGAACTCAGACTTAAAAGTGGAAAAAACCTTCACATTTTTCATGCCTTTTTTATCTGGGGAGGAAAAAAGCATGACAGGGTGCTCAGCTCAAGTTCAGGAAATGGAGCAGGAGCTCTGAATCCCGGAATTTTTATTCTCGTTCAGGGCAAAACTTCTACAGCTGAGGTCAGTTTTTCTACTACATCCATACTCATGTGTGCTGTTCTGCTTTGAGGTTTAACTCCATTTCTCTGGTTCATGTCCCCTGCATTAAGGACTGAAAGAAATGGAGAGCTATTGGAATACCTTCATGTATGAGCCCTCGTGTGGTAACTTTGGAAACCACCCAGAACAGAAGCTGTTTTCACCTGAACCCTGGATACTGTGATACATGGAATCAAAATAATGAATATTCACTGACAATCAGCCTTCTCTTGGTTATTTGTATTTTGTGTCTGAGGACTTGTGCATGATTAAATGCAATCCAGATGATGTGAAGCCCAGTCCACATATCCATCCATTGCTTCCTTTGATAAATCCCAGGAATTTATAGATACTTGTTGCTTGCCTTTTCTTTGTGTTAATTTTGCCAGTTGGTATTTGTGCCTTCAGCACAGATACTTTGAGGGACTGAATGTTCCCATGAAAGAAAGGGGGATCCTTCCAAATCCAGGCACTGCATACCTGAGTAGAGCATTGCTATTGATCATCCAGTGCCTGTTGCGTGGGGAAACACAGGAATCAGAGTTGCTGCTTTTGCTCTCACATCCTTCATGAGCTATAAACTCAATGACAGATAATTAGAAATTCCAGAGTAATATAAATGCCAAAGAGGTGCTAGAAACAGTGAGTGACTACAGTGACTCAAAGCTGGAAGTGTCTTGTATTTTAAAATGTCATTTTCCTGGAAAAAACCCACCAAAGAATCAGTTCTGAAGGATATGGGTTGTGGTTAAAGTTTATGGCTTTTAATATTTTTTAGATTTTAAATATATTACCTCAGGGAAAAAACCCCAACTTTAATCTCAAGATTCTGGGTCTCTCCTGAGATGGAAATATAGAAACATTATTCTTATACTGGAACCAAGATCTAAGTCCACAATTTTTCTCCTAGAGAGAAGCTGCACATTCATTTGTTTCTAAGGAAATCAACAATTCATCAACTATATTTCATTGAATTAGAAAACCCATTCTTTGAGTTCCTGTTGCAATTTGATATTGCAGCACAGACCTGCCAAAGGTATCCCCTGTTTCAGTTGCTTTCAAAAATGTTTCTTGCTTTCCATCAGGAGATCTAGGGAAATTAGTTTAAACAAACAGAACCTCATTTGCTTTATTCAGTTACATAAGTCATAGTTGTATTTCTGCTGAAGAAAACCTTTAATGAAATAGGGGAAAATGCTATTCATTATCACCTTAGAAAATAGAAACTTTTCATCTTCTTTGCTCTGAGAGTCATTTTGAAAGGCTGTGCTGCCCATCCACATGTTATGTATTGAATATAATTACTGCGATTGGGAGTAATTCTTGTCATGGTATCAATACTGCTTGTTGCAGCTAGCACTAGATGGTGCAGAGGTTGTACCTTGGAGCTGACTATAGAGGCTTTTTTTCTTCTATTTATGTTTTAGGGTGTGTTGGTTTGGTTTGGTTTTTTTTTAATTTGTTCTTGGCTTGGTTCACAATGACCCTTGAGACTGACAGGATTGCTGAAGGAGGTGAGTAGGGCAAAGGAGCCCACAGTACTCAGCTTGAGGCAGTTTATTCAAGTCTGTATCCATTACATTTAGACACATAACAGTATCTGGTATGTAAGAAATAAATTAATAAACCAAAGTTACACTTTAGAAAAACAGTCTGAAAATATGGGAGTTGATCTCTCAGGTTTTGGGTTTTTTTTTTTAAATATATTATCTCATTAACAGTAAACAACTTGATTCCCTTCCGTGAAATTCTGGTGGAATTCCAGTTGGACGGTTTTGATTGTATTGGCTTCCTAAATAATTAACAGCAGTTTTAATAAAGGATCAGGCCTTATAATAGCATGAAACAATTATCTAAAGGTGTTGGCCAACATGTGACTCGACATGTAGTTGTAGGCTGAGGAGAAAGGAATTTTGGTAAAACTGCATTTCTGATTAAGAGCTTTTATTAGTTTATAAGATGTAGCAGTGTATTTACCCAGAATGTCACGAAATGCAGCCCAAAAGGTACATGTGGTGTGTTTGCACTGCTGTGTGTGGGGCTCTGGGTGGGAAATTATATTTTTGGCTGGCTGCTCTTGCACAGAGCTCATGACCTAATACAAATGATTCCCTCTCCTTCCGGTACTTATGATGTAAATATATAGCTTAAAAAATATTCAGCCAACCCCAGAACTAAATAAAAAAAAAGCAAGACAAAAAATTTAATAAACAGAACTCTATTAATTAACTACTGGAATTAGTTTGGTTAGCAAGGCAGAGACCTCTAAGTCTGGTGTGACAGATGCTCAGGGAAAAGAAATTCACCGGCAACTTTTTTTTTTGCTAACCTAAACCAGGATTATACAAGGAAGATAAATCTTATCTCTGCTAATGCTTGATTTCCCACTTAACCCTATTTAAAGATTTTTGAGGATTTATGAAGATTTAGGAAAAATAACCCCAAACCCCACAAACAAATACCATCTCAAAACACCAAAGCCTAACCGAGACATTTTATTATTGCCCTGGTAGATGTAATACAGCATAGCTGCAACACTAACTCCCAGGACAGCTTGGAGGATTCGTGGCCTCAGCCCAAACAGCTTGGGAGAGAGCTGATGCTGCTGCATTTGTCCTCACAAGGTTCTGCTCAATCCATTCTCTTTTACTGAAACAAAATGACCAGGGGGCTCAGCTGCAGAAAATTAATGCAGAATTAATGCAGGATCCTATTATAACTTTACTAGATCTCTTAATTTAGTTTAATTCAATCCTAATCTTTGTTTAGGTCAGGATAATTCCTATTTGAGAGGTAATGAGGAAGAACATCTTAGGTAAGGTAAGGTACAGTAACTCTTAATGGCTTCACTGATGTAATCAAGGGCTTTCATCACCAGTAAGTGTACACTGGAGTGTGTTTTTCTTTCTGTGACTAGTCTGTAAATAAGTACTTCCTCAGTGCTTGTCCTGCCCTCTTCTTGAGCTGAATAATATGTGCACAGTACTTCAAGGTCTTAGGAGAAGTGTACTTTCACTGGCCAGGACCTCATGAAGACATTTTAAGGCATCTGAATATGTCCACTTGTGTTGCTAGCCCTATGAACTTTAACAAAGTCGTGGTCACTTTTTAGAGAATCATAGAATCTCAAGGGGTTGGAAGGGACCTCAGAGATCATCTAGTCCCAACCCCCTGTGCCATGGGCAGGGACATCTCCTACTAGACCAGACCACTTAAGGCCTTATCTAGACTGGGTTTGATCACTGCCAGGGTTGGGCCACCCACAGCCTCCCTGGGCAGCCTGTTCCAGTGTCTCACCACCCTCACAGTAAAACATTTCTTCCTAATATCTCTACCTAAATTTCCCCCTTGTAACTTTGTACCTCTTGTCCCATCACTACAGTTCCTGACAAAGAGTCCCTCTCCCACTTCCCTTTGGGCTCCCTTCAGATACTGGAAGTTGACACTGGGGTCTCCACTCAGCCTTCTCCAGGCTCAACAGCCAGCTCAACTTTCTCAGCCTGTCCTGCAGGTGCTCCAGTCCTCATCAGCCTTGTGGCCCTTGTCTGGACTTGCTCCAACAGTTCTGTGTTTCTCTGATGTTGGGGACACCAGAACTGTACAGAGTGCTCCAGAGCATGGTTTCCCCTCTGTAGAGGCTGTAACTTGTCACCTCTTTGTTTTCGATGTGCCTTAGTGTAGTTTACAGGAGAATCTGCTCCATGATCCTGCCGGGCACAGAGGTGAGACTGACTGGTCTGTGGTTCCTTGGGTCTTCTGCTTTCCCCTTTCTAAAAATAGGGGTTGTATTTCCCCTTTTCCATCTGTCAGGAGCTTCACCTGACAGCCACAATTTTTCAGAAAATATGGATAGTGGCTTAGCAACTTTACCAGTTCCTTAGGACGTGTGGATGAGTTTCATTAAGTCCCATGGACCTGTGCACGTTCAGGTTCCTTAGATGTTTTTAACCTGCTCCTTTCCTACAGTGGGCTCAGGGTCTTCATTCTCCCACTCCCTGCATTTTCCCTTCCTGACCTGGCTGAATGCTCATCCTTCTCCAGGCAGAGTTCCACACTGTCCACCTGGTCACTGATGTAGAGGGCTACCCCCTCTCCAGGTCTCCCTAGTCTGTCTTTCCTGAAAAGCCTAAAATCCTTCCATTCCAGTGCTCCAGTCACAGGAGCCATCCCACCATATCTCTGTGAAGCCAATGATGTCATACCCACGCAGTGCATGTCTTTAGTTGCCCACTTGTTCCCAAAACTACGGGCATTTGTGTATAAGCATCTGAGAATGGATAAAAGAATTTACCCTTTCTTCAAGGCAGTCATTCGCTGAGCTGTGTGTTCTGAGTGAACAGAAGAAATTTGAGCAGATAATCTCTAGATATGGAAGATGCTACTGTTGGTTCTGCCCCCCTTGGATTTCATATGGTAACACATCTAATGTGGCTAATTATCTAAAGTCAGTGACACTGCTGCCTTCTTGCTGCAGGGGGCTGAGGCACAGATGGGGAGCACCGTTTTGGAGGCTCCATAGATTTGGGGTGCTGCTGTGACTTTGGCTTGTGTAGCAGCCATGTGGGTAATCTAGAGAAGATGATGAGGGTGACAAGGATTTTTCAAGTGGTGCTACATTCCCCCTTCTGTGCACTTTTATGTGTTTCCCACAATAGAGCTGTCTCCTCTTGCTGTCCAGAAATATTGACACATAGCGAAGAGGTTCACTGTATTTTCTCACTTGCCCTCAGCTGTAAACATCCTTGGAAGCCATGTTGTGTCTTTGGATGAAAAATTATCCTAAATAAACAGACTGCTAAGGAGATAGACAAAGACTTTTTAAACTGACTATGATTTAGTTCCTACCAGTTCATTTTTCTGTGTCAGATTGTGTTTACCCTCATATGCACATGATGCAATATACCACAGACTTGTCTTCTACTCCACCCCACTGAACAGAAACCAGACTATGGAGATGAAAGTCATAAAAATTGCAAAAGGCAGTTATTTAGGTCATTGAAGCAATTCAAGGTAGGTTCATTTCCAAGAGTAGATTAACTATGGGGTTTGATTATTTTTTTTCTTTTTTAGATGACATTTTGGAATGAAATCTTTGTATTCCAGTTTTAATAGGGGATTTTGACAGGGAATCTAATAGACATCTGCGGTAGAACAAACTTCTGGCAGAATATTGAATATTATCTGTTTGAGATGCTTGCTGTGCCTGAATTTCTCATCTAACTTCACCTGCAACCCTCTGTCCTTAGGAGTTAAGAACAAAAGGCACTGGGCCAGGTTAGCTCCCATCATTCCAGAAGTTTCTTCTTTTCTCTTGTCTATTTTCATTATTCCTTTCCAAATGGATCTCACAATTTGCATTTTTTTCTTGCCTTCTGGGCTCTGTGGGGCACTTCTGTGTAATTTTGCATCTTTGCAAGTAGACAATGAAGACATCAGTGAGCACTGCAAGCATTCGACCCTTTCATTCCTTTCAGTAACATATTCCATTTCAGGAGTACCTTTTGCAACTGAAAATGCTAATGAAGGAAGGTATAAGATCAATCTGAGGCTACAACAAGGTAATAAAGCAGCAGTCTTCTGCCCCAAAAATACCAGTTCAAATCAGGAGAAAGCAAGATGTCCTTACAAGAAATAAGGTGAAGGAAAAATGAGCACATTGTGTTTAGAAGGAAGGAAGGGCAACCTCAAAGATGCCCCAGCCTGAATCTTTTGAGATCATCTTCAACCAGTATTTAATACCTGCTTTTCTAAGGCTTTCACTGTGCTCTTTTTTTAATGCAAGTGCAAGCAGGCAGTGTTCAAACTGCATGAGGATGTGACTTGTGTGGTGTCACAGTAAGTGAAGTGTACATATGGTAGCTGTAACTCCTCAGCTGGGAACATAAACCTGATGGCCACATCATAACAGTTAATAATCTGGAACTACCCCTAAGTCACGCCCATGTGTAGCTCAGTCTTGGAAACAGAAAATGAATTTTACATGTATATATTATATAATATTATATTGAAACAGAAAATGAATTATAAAAAAGTGCTGATCAAAGAAATGCAGAACATCAAATTAATTAATTGTACTCAAAAATACATTTTACACGTTGATTGGTAGCATGATGGTTCTCTTCTTCTGTAGACCATTTGCTTAATTACAAACTCATGAAGCCTGTGTATTGCACAGCAACCTGCATCAGATAAACTAAATTAGTTTCAATGTGTTTCATAATGAAGAGGGACTTCTGGCACTGGTTTCAGTCCTTGCTGTGACAGTACTGACAGAATAGATGGTGCTGGCAGCCACCACTTCCTGGTGTGCCTCGAGAAGGCAGCTGTGGTGTCAAAGGGTAAACGGGAGGATTCTGACACCAAGTATACAAACCAAAAGGTTTGCAAGAATACTGAGTTGTTTTAGACTGAAAATATAATTTGCATGACTTTCTTTCTCTTGGGTATACATGTGGCTGTATCTACTGTCCTGGCAGTCACTGTGGGACCTGGAGTTAGGCTGGTCTTGGCTTTCCCAGGGGGAAAACAGAAGGTTCCATGTACCAGTCTCCTCTTTCCTGGTTTCTACTTGTCCATATCCCAGTTTCTGTGGAATGGGATGGAGTTTTAGGGCACTTAAGTTGGGTCTCAGCCCTTACTTAAAGCTCATCAATCAATTGTAACTTTTCAGTGCACTGGTTTACACACCCAAACATATGCTCATGAGACTACCTGTAATTTGAAAGTCAGCCAGACATTTTTCAGGTTCTGAAATCCATCCAGAATATGTTTGCAGAAGGAATATTTCCATAGCTGCACGTTAGAGGAACAGATAAATGGATCTTAAAGAACAGAAAAAAAAAAAAAAAAAAAGGAATATCGAAAAAAGTTGAATTGGAAGAGTGAACTGTCGAGTATTTTCTGATTCAAAACTTGTAAGTTGTGTCTCGAACAAGAACAAATGTTCTGGAAACTTTACTTGTAAAAGAAAGAAAAACTTCTCACAGAAGTTCTTCTTCTGCTATCTTTTGGCAAATATTAGTCAGTAGAGAAGATTGAATCAGACAGGTTAGTGTGTAGTTTGGATAAAAATGTTTTTGAGATTTTTCAGGACTAACACTTACCTTGAAAGGAAGCTGCCCATTTTCTGCTTTGTTGTATTGTATTTGTAAGTCAGTTGATTCATTTTTGATTCTTTTTCGTGACTTTCTCTACAGTGAAGACACTGTATTAGAAACAAGACAAAAATGTTTATAACTGTATTAAAAGTACTTCTTTACACACTCAGTTCCTTTCCAGCACACCAATTTTAAATATTTTTTTCAAGCTTACACTTTTCAATCCTTCCCTAATGTGTTGGAGTAACTCTTAGCAGTTGAAGAAGAATTTTGAGTCAGTCGAGGTACAGTGATATCAGTCCTCTGCAGTGCAGGATCCTTGGACTCAGAGATGATACCAGAAGTATCTTGTGATGCAGAAAGTGTTTTGGCAGATAAGAAGGACGGGCTGAAACACATGTTAAATATCGTTCAGTATCAAGTGATAACATCTCTGTAGTGTGCTTTGGGATGTCTGTAGACAAATTAAAATCAACTTAAAAATTACCAAATCTCAAACCCCTTGCTACTAATACATATTTTAAATACTGCTAATGTAGTTCATTAGTATTTTGGGGAAAATCAAGCAGGCTTTTCAACACTCAGCTACAGAGTTTGGAAATATTCAGATATTTCTATGTTTAGAGGCCTCTGTGGCCACGAAGAAAAATATGCTAATTTCATCCAGATCTTTGTGTTCTCAGCTGAAGTAGTAGCTAGTATATTGTAGGCATATACAAAGCTGTTCTCCTCCCCAGAGATATTATAGCTGTGAATGACTCTTGGAAAACAATATTAACTTGCTGCCACAACCGGATGAACTATAAAAATGAGTACAGATAATACTGTGTTATGTTTTCTCGCTTCTGCAGCAGCCAGCTTGCATTTTTGCCCCTAATTTCTTGCAAAGAAAATAGCTGTCAGGGCTTTGCTTCTAGAAGTTGTGGTGGAATTGCTTTTATGATCTCTTCAATTTTCTTGCTGCCATACATCTGGCAGTCAGGCGTGAGTTGCTTAGGACTCTGTGGACTACACTCAAGCCTTTGGCAGTCACCCCTACCTTTATGGTAGTTGTAATTAACCTTACTGTTCCTCATAAAGTGTTTTCACAATTTTTTTTTCCTCTGGAAAACAAGCTGACTTTTTTTTAAACGGGTGTTTGTTCTCTTTGTGAAATGTTGTTGTTTCAGTTGCTCTTACGGTCAAGCCTTGGTTGTAATTGTTCTATGGGGGTGTACAATAGTCACACTTCATACCACCACACAAGTGTGAGCAGTTGCTCTGACTGAGCCACTCCTGAGAGATACAAATCTAAAGTGAAGGTATGGCTTCTATTTAAACTCTAATTGCAGCTAAATTTCACTTGAGTTTTCCTTTGATCCCAGTAAAACTTCCTGTTCAGTTCCATTCAGGCTGAAAGAGGGGCTTCCAGGGAGCTCTGGGACAAACTACTCAGAGACTTCTACGCCTTCCTGAAGGAGCTGGCTTGCTGCTCACCTCCAGGGACCTGCCTTGGACATAAAGCTTGTCATGCCTTTGCAGTGATGCTGGTATAGCAAATGCTTGCTGTTTACATTAAAGACCCTTTCCAGAAATAATTTTCCCCTGCCTCCTATTCTGGTACTGAGTTTACAAGCACCTGGTGTAATATCCTGTGTCAGCAGCCAAAGTCTCAAATGTGAAGTTTCATCCCAGATTTTTATTTCAGGTGAGCAATTCAGTGTGGTCACTGTGGGCAGTGCAACTGGGGAACATTTTCTGTTCATTCTTCTTTTGACTTGTCATGTGTTATGACCAGATTTCCTCAGGATAAACTGTAGACCAAAAACAATTTTTAATTACCATTGGTTAATACTTTCCTGCAAAAGCTTTTGTTTGTGATTGAGCTTTCCCTTTCTTCTGTCATTCTGTAATGAATGAACTTGGAAGGATAGACTCTAAAGCTAAGTCACAGAGTGGTCACCCTCAGTGGTCACCAGGAGCTTGATGTCTGGCAGATTGAGGGTACTCTCAGTTGCATCTCTGCCATTAAAGCTGCTCTGGCTGTGGCCTTTGTGTGAGCAGCTGGGAAGCCTCAAACCACAGTCAGAGGCACAGCCCTGTGCTTCAGAACTCCCTTGTGATGAAAAGAGCTGGGATTAGTGCGTGGGACCCAGAGTTGAGCAACCAGGCTGGGCCCTCTCATGGTGGGAGCAAAAAGTGGGGGCCCAAGGAGCCCTCAGTCCCTCCCCAGCCCTTGACATTCACTTTTTTTCTACCATTTTAAAAAACATTTTTTTTTTGTTGTTGTTGTCGCTCTTGGACACAGCAAGAAAACACAAAATTAACACACATTAGTGAAAGTCTTTTACTTCTGGAATGAAATTGGGTTTTATAATTTGTGTCTTTGCCTTGTGAAGGGAAGTGTAGGAAATTCATCAGACCTGATCACATCATGGTTTAATCCAAATGAGACAGAGACCTGCTGTAGTCAGGCTGTCTCACTGTCTGTTCTGCGGCACAGAACATTTCTCTTACTCTTTTTGCTCTCCAGAGAAGGCAGCCTGTAACCTGTGATGTTTTTTGTTAATTCACTGTGAAGTCATTTTACTAAAGAGAATAGGTGGTGATGAAGACAAAGGAAGAAAATTAGTGTTAAGTATGTTTCTTATTTTTTTTTATCATTACCATGCACATTTTCAATGACTTCTCAAATTATGGAACAACTGATGGAAAAATCTCTCGGTTCATTGTAGGTTTAAATGGGATTTCAAAATCATTCATTCTAACTCTTGACCTTTGAGAGCTGACACCAGAGTTTGGCAGAAAGGCGTTTTCCTAACACTAAAGCTTTGGTTTGGTCCTTTTTTTTAAGGCATCATGTTAGAACTTTTATAGCTTGAGTTCATCTTTCCTCCAAGCAGTGCTGAATAGATGGGAGTGGCTGTAAAACTGTATTCCAGAGAGCAGAGTCTCCAGGGGCCCACTCCTAGCACCCCTCTGTCTTGCATCAGCTCTGAGTTTTATCCACTAAGTGTGCCACAGACTCTGTCCCAAAAGCATAGTAAAGGCCACTTGTTCAGTGACAGTGAGATTAGTGGAGTTTGGGATGGTTCTTGAGACATTCTTGGCAAGGAAACCCTTGTTTAATGGAAATTAACTTTTTCTGCTTTGTAGGTGCTGTTAGGAGTGGAATGTATATACCTCATACATTTTTTTACTTACATTGTACAAAATGGTGCCAATCCATTCAAGAAGGTAATGGAAGACCTGCACAGATTGTGACTTTCTCATTTCTTGTTGCTGTGCCAGGAAGGGATGTTCTGACCATTCCTTTTATTATTATTATTACTACTATTATTACTACTATTATTATTCCAATTATTTTTATTATTCCTTTTATTTTAGGATCAGTGATCAAAAAAACTAATCAAACTAACAACCTTTTCCCCATACCCCCAAAACTTAAAAAGCTATGTAAAAATGAGAAAGTCTGGCATTTTTGTGAGAAGTCCATATACATCATTTGGAAAGACTTTTTACTCCAGAAATTTGCTACAATTAACTTTGCCTTGGACACAGTGGTGGAATTCCACAAAAGTGGAATAGTTTTTGTAGTTGACTGCAAAATCATTGCTGAGTGTTTCTCCTCAGGCTTCAGACTTACCGAGCCCAGAAAATGCTCTGAGGTTTGGTTGGAGCACTTTCAGTGTCTTGTGAAGCCAGTACATGCTATGCTGGATTTCATTTCTTGCTTGTGGCCCATCCAGTGTTACGTTGCTTTATCTTTTCCTCCTTGTGCACAAAAGTGTGAAGTCACCCTCTAGGTGACCCACTGAACTCTTTGTCCTGGTTTGTGTTCTTAACAATTCCTCCACATGAAATTCAGTCAAGGCTTGAGGCTCTCCCAAGTTCTGTCAGAGATGAAGGCAGTGGCTTTAGGCTTTCCACAGAGACAAATCCTTCACGACAGCGACAAAATAAAAGCTTGTAAACACAAAGAAAGCAAATTCTTCTTGCTAACTCTTTGTGAAAGATGGAGAATATGATTCCATAAAATATTTATATCTGCTGGAAAGCTACTTTACTCTCTTAAAGCTATCACCTTCTAAACATATTTTTCTTGCTATTGCCTTACTTTTAGAGGTTATGAAGACTTTTGTGTCCGACAAGTTGAGTTCTGCCCTTCAGAGCAGAAGCTGAGGGCAGAGAACATTACTGACAGATTTGTTGTCCACAAGATCAATGGCTGCAACTTCTACTTGAGATACAAATATAAAGGTCCTGCTTGACAGAAGGAACAGGTAGATGAGTAACTTTGCCTCTGGAAAAGCTGTTTTGTATAGTAGGAAGTTTGCTCCCTGTTTCTTTTCTCAGGGTGGCACATAGAGCTATTCTTTCTAGCTTATCTCTTAAAATTTTTTCTCTCGAAAGTGTGATTAGTCCGTAAAAAATGCAAATGGAATTAAAAAGTAGATCTCATTTTGACTAAAAGGGAATTATTTTTCCATTTTGTGGGAAAAACTGAGCCGTGGAAATGCACATGGATTTTCTGTTTCAAATGAACAGTAATAATAATAAGATAATTATTTTTTCTGATCAAACTTTCTTATGTGTGTTTTTTCCCTCTGTTCCTTGAATATTTTAGATTGTCAGGATTCCAAATATAAGCATTATCTGAATAACAATTTTGATCTATTTTCCAGTTTACTGATTCTTTCCATTCATCAAGAGGCTTGAGCATTTTATGAGAATACTGAGCTCTAGCACACTATATGGAGAGAAAAAATTAATCACACTGTATTTTTAAATTCAAATAAACAGTTGGGGGGGTTTTCCATCTTTAAAAAGTGCTCTTGGCATAGAATTCAGATTTCTCTCATTCATAAGCTGCTATGGCTCTGAAAGATTTGATGCTTTAGATAAGAACAAAGGTTCAACCCAGTATTATTTTACCTCTCTGGATTTCTGAGGACATGCAGCTTTTGGAAGTGGCACTGATAGTGGTTTGTGAGTGAATGCTTTGGTCTGCTGAAAAAGTGTGTGATTTCCATTCCAAAGGGCAGCAGAAAACAAAAGAGCACTGAAGCCTTAATCAGTGACATTTTCCCCTGTGACAACAGCTGTATTCCTTCAACTCCTCTCCTTCCGTAGGAATCTCCCTAGGATGCCAGGATGCCCTGCCGGTTTACCAGAAACCACAGACACATTGTCTGTTGCATTAAGAGGCAAAGAGTGTGTCCCTGGCTGTATTCTTCAGCTTCTGATTGGCATTTAGAAATATCCAGTTATTTTCAAAGTTGTAATGAAATTAATTTGGCAGCAGTTTCTCTGCTAAGTGGATGAGAGAGCCTGCATGTCTGTTACTGTGTTTATAAAGAAAGGCTTATTTGTGTAGCCATAATTTTTTTTGAGTGCTTACATCTTGCGGTGACATTTACCTTTTTTTTAATGTGTGTGGGAACTCAGTGATTTTTCAATAATTTACAGTTATTTTTAAGTGTTCAAGAGCACAGTAGGGCCTTGGGAGAAAACTTCTAAAAAACCAAAAACAACCCACAAAACACCCAACAAATCAAAATTGTATATTATTTGCACTTCAGAAGTTTAAACCTGGTTTCAGGCTTATTGTTCTAGCTTGAATGTCACTTTGTGCTTGTGGCTCTGTTAACCATATTGGAATTCTCTCTCCAGAAAGGTGTGATGAGCAATAACCTTTCATATGTGCTGAATAACAAAATCTAATTTGCAAATAGCCTGACTCTGTATGGCAGCGGTAAATTAGCTGGCTACAATCTTCATGGGTGAGAGTGGCCTGCAAGGCGTGATAGCATGGGACACCAGGGACATATATTCTCTCAAGGCCTCCTAAATTCTTCTTGTAAACCTCCTTTTCCACAAAAGCAGTCAAGATGGTTTTCAAGTATGGTGTCTGAAGGATATTGGGTTGGGCTTTACTGGACTTGAACCTGTTATTAGACATGAACAGAATTTGGGATGTACAGTTTGTGGAAACTTTGAAACATTCCTACAGAGGGGAAATTCTTAATTAGGGGCCAGCCCCATGAGCCAGCCAGTTGGGAAATGCTGCTGAATCATGTAAGTGGCACTCAGATCTGGTCGAAGCTATTAATATTCTCTGTACTAGTATATTCAGTGATTCTGCATACCACAGTAACTCAGCCAAGCCTCTTCCTTACTTGAACATAGTTACTAGTTACTGCCTTCAAATTTTGGCTGATCTTCCTTGTTGTCATACAAAATGGACCGTTGTGTTTATTTTGTTTACATTTTTTAATCTGGAAAACCTCTGGCACATGGAGAACTACAATTCATGTCATCACACCGACATCTAAACCCTCGTGCAGCAGCACCACAGCATTCTTGAGAAACAGGTTTGCTTCTGAAGGCACAGAGGCAGAGATGTGCATAAAAGAAGGAAAAAAAGTATGTGGAGACAAATCCAGGATGAAACTAAAACCACATGGTATTAGAGAGTGAGAATTACAACAGCAGGTCTTTGACAAGAGAGTACTGATCTGGACATGCAGGTAATTGAAGACAGACAAAAGGATGGTTTCAAGCACAGTTTTATTAGGTTGATAGACCAGGCATATTTCCGATAAGTCCAACATGGTGTTGCAGGATTCTTACCACATAACTCATAACTCGGGACCGCTGTTCTTTTGTTTACCCACAGGATTTAGCTTGTAACCGGAGCACAAGACGGAACATAAAGTATATGGCCTAAAATAGCGCAAAACCTAGTTTTGTTGCTTGATCAAAGTTGAACTTAAGTCATGCTTTAAACTGCAGACACAGTGGAAAGTACTGGTAGTGGAAAAGCAGAATAACAAGCAAGAAAATCTCAGGTAATGGTATTTTTACTTCACCTCTCTGTGGATGTGCTTGAAGCAAAATCTGATACTAGCTACAAGTCAGAAGACCATATGACTGAATAATAAAGTAAGTTATGATTAAGTAGTCATAGGCTACTTAGGCAAAATATCTGTGAACGGTTGATTAGGAATGTGACTCAGGGATTCCAGTGCTTTATTAACAATATAAAAAGGCTAACTGGGAGAGAAATCAGGGTCTTTTGTATACAGTGTTCTCTGAAGTCTCATTTTTGCCATCTCAAAGGTACTTGCTGCTGTATTTGTTTTAGTTGTTGTTTGTTAGGGAAGCAGATTTTTTTTTTTTTTTTTAATCCTAGGGACTGCTGTCTGAGGTCAGAATAAAAAGAAATAGTTAATTAGAATAGATAAATTTAGATTAGTGGCACAAATAATTAGTAAACTATCAAGTACCATATTTCTAAGTCCCTACATCAGTGAACCCCCCTGCCAGTGTTTAACTGATGACATAAGAAAGTTCGTAATTTGGTTTTTTTTTTCAGACTCTTCCAGTAGAAGTTCTTGATCCCTAAAGGAGGAGCTGGGTTAGTTTAAGTGGTGCTAAGAGGTTGTGCTGTTTTCGATGAAGGAAAAAGATAAAAACCCAAGCAAACAGATCTGCCCCCCCACATTCTTAGACCTGGGTAGTCAGAGCCTATGTCTGTGTTGGAGAATCTGGAAGTGGTTTTAAAAACTGTAGATCCATTCCATTAAGATGGAATTCCTTGAGACATCACTGCCCAAGGGAGTGGGAAGAGCTTGGACTGGTATGGGAGCTGGGTGGTTGTGAGATGGCTTGGTCTTCCCAAATACTTACTGATCTGAGCTGCCTTAGGGTGAGTGGAATAAGACAGATGTGAGAAAAGGGGGTGCACCACTTGAAGTACAACTAAATTATTGGTGGATAAAACGTCTTGAACTTTGGGTCTCAATTTGAAACATATATGGGCACATTAAATGCAGATATCTGGGTCTAGCAAACACCAGCCTTTCCCTGCTAATCAGTAATTTGAAAATTCCTCTTTCCCAGAAAAAAATTGAACGTGTTATCAAAGAGTTTGTTCTTGAAAGGCATTTCTGGCCTTTCTGGCTCTGACCTGCCTGTTATTTACCCTTTCCTGGGGTGAACAAGGAACATTTACAGAACATTCTGGTTTCCTTTTAAGCTATAAATGAACTACTGCAGGTGAACCCAGTTAAATGTCAGTGATCTGTTGTACTAATTGCAAGAGGCTTTAAGCATTCAATTGCTAAACTTAACAGGCTCTAAAATTTTAATTTGTTACTCACAATCTCTAAATCATAAAGTCTTCTGGACTCCAAAAATTCAGGAAGTAGTTTCTGGTGTGAATGGCAGATTATTCATTAAAACAAGACGAGAAGTGTGTTATCATGGTTGACCTTCAGTTACAGCTTAGTTGTTGGAAATTATTTCAGTTATGCACACAGGAAAGATTAGCTTTCACAGAGGGCTTGAGAATTCCTTGTTAATTTTGTGCATTGTGTGCAAAAACAAACTTTCCCAGAAACTTTGAAGCCAACCTTACACATGGCAGCTCTGTGAAGAACTGTTGCCACTCAGTTAAAACATTTCCAGCCTTGCTTTGAAGTGATGGTTTGGGCCACATTCATCCCCACTGGAAAAGTTACTGAGGCCATTTAATGAGGAATATGGCCCCAAGTTCTTGGGCAGGTTTGCTAAGGAACGGTGCCATATGGGGCAGTGTGCTACCAAAATGGTTTAAAAGGCATCTGAGCCAGAGTAGGGGAAATAAAAATCCTTATATTTGCAAACTGATCATGAAGGTTGATGTGCACAAGTCTCTAGATTAGAAAAGAATTCACTGTATTCCCTGTTGCTTCTAAGTACTCTTAACTTCTAAATCCTTTCTTATCCCTTTGATCTGAAATGGAATAAATCTCTTCTGAATAAAAGCTATTTGTCTATAGAATAATAATAAAAAAAATATTTTTTTTTTCCTGCAGAGAGGGTGGAGGTTTCAAATGTAAAAGCTTTTGGGGTTTTGTATAGTCCAGATTTCGAATTTGCAGTAACTTCCCCTCCCAACCCCCCCCTTTTTTTTCTTCTTTTTCTTTTCTCATAGAATCTTTTTTCGTGCTGCTTGGGCTTCTTTCAATGCACTTTTGCAGCATGTATGTGTGTGTAATTAAGAAGATGATAAACTGGAAAAGAGAGAAGAGGGTTAGGTATCAATTTTAGTTAATTAGTGTTCTGAGGTGCTCTAAACTGGGAATATCATCCTCAACTCAAAAATGTATCCACAGTCATTAATAAAGGAAATCTTTGGAAGTGCTGCTGTCCCCAGCTGGTCCTAGGTGTGGCATTCAGTGCAGCATAGCTTTAAGGACACTGTACACTGCTGCACTGAATGTATTTAAAGTACTTGTCAGCTAGTTTTTGACCCTTTGGCCATAGTCCACCCAACGTGGTATCCAATTGCTTGTGAATGGATCCAGTGTTTGTACCTGCAGAAATCTGTTTCTTTGGCTTTTACAACCATTCCCGATTTTTTTTTTATTTTGCATGCAACAGAGCTTCCTGACATCTGCTTCAAATAAAATTTTTTTCTTACAATATTCATATATGCCCCCTTGTCCTGTCATGTGTATTAAACTGAAAATAATTCTTGAATAGACATCCATATCATGTAGGATTTTGTGTACTTTTTATAAGCACCATCTGGATTTGATCCTGCTGTAATGAGGCAGGATGCTTTGTTTCTCGACAAAGTTTTCTATCAGTACCACTGTCAGGAAGGAGTCCATGGGCCTTTCTTCCTTTCAAACCTGAGATAGCGCCGTGTCTGTCACCAGCTTTGCTCCACTGGCTTTTTAAAAGTCAGCAATCCACAACCACAAAGGGCTTGAACAGTCTAACTAGCCCAGGAAGGGGTTTCAGTAATAGTGCCTCAGACTTTCATTTATAGAGTCTGCAGAGCTGTAGCAGGCAGCTTGCCAGGGCAGCAAATTAACATTATTTAACATTTCTGAAACTTTTAGTTAAGCTTGTTTTAGGCTTGCAGGCAAACTGGAGCTTATATTCCCATCCCCCACTGAAGAATGTTCTTGGCTTCTCTATGAGCTTTCCTAAGTGGTCCCAGTTCTTATAATAATGCCATCCTAATGAGCTGTGCAAAACATGGTGTGTTTTGTTCTGGGGGCTTCATGTGCAGCAATTTTGCTTTCAGTCCACGTGGGTCTGCACCCCATGATTTTTATTTTGAGTTTCAGGTTCATGGGGAAAGAAAAAAATAGAAAAAGCACTGTTTCATAGGGGTTTATGTGGGTTCCATAAACTGGCCCATATTCTCTCTAAAGATGTGTGAATCTTAGTTAACCTTTTATGAAAAGTTTTGTATTTGTAAAGAAATTCAAAAGGGGCACATTGTGTAGTTTATGACTTCATTGTGAACATTTTTTACAGCTGTAATCCTTCCTTCTGAATGTTATATTATGGCTGCTGCTCCTGCTGTATGGCTAAGGCAACAAAATGGCTCCTCTTATAAAGCCCTATTTGCAGATGGCTTGTGAAACATTCAGCTTTGCAGATGAATTGTTCTGTATCTTGGATTGTGGCCACATCTACATTTTTTTGGAAGGCTTCAGCAAAATTGGTTCAGTCACTTGTATGAGAGTGGGGAGGAAAACCCAAGTCCAGCCTTTAGAGCAACTAAGGTTGGAAAACTACTTTTACAAGGAAGTATTTTATACTCCACAAGAAGTGCCTGAATATGTTTTAGAGGGGTTATTTCTGGTTAAATTACAAGCCAAATCCAGGCAAACCTGGAAAATGCACCTGTGGAAAGAGGGTGAGCAGAAAAGCTCCAATTCTTTCTGGATATTTTCCTAATCTTTAATAAAGGTATGACTTGGTGAAGGAGGTGCTCCTCATGTTACATCCTTCAGCAAAGTAATCTGTTACTTAAGAAAGGTGCAGGGAGCAATAAACACAGGGTAGCTTTTTTCTTGGTCAAAACATGAAGGATTGTTTAAGCCAAAGCTTTTCAAATGTTTCCGAGTCAAAGCAGAGTCCAACTGGAAATGTTTCAATCAAGGGAAGAATTGCATATGGAGGAGAACAGATGAGATCCCTCTCCTTCCCGCTTCATTCTGGACATGGACTTATATTGTACAAAAGCTCCAATTCCAATCCTTTTTCTAAAGAATATGTCTTTGTTGTCATAACACGTAGAGAAGCTCCAGTAGAAGCAACCAGTTTGGTTTCAGTATAGTGAATTCCTTGGAGATGGTCAGCTTGCTTGTGGAGGAGCAGTGGTGGCTTGCATGAGAAGCAGCTCCAGGGAGTAGCCTCAGTAACAGCCTCCAGTAAGACTGGAAAGGTCTGTTCATTCTGGAATAAGGAAATGCACACTTTTTGAGTCTGGCTTGCTGAGTGGTACAGAAGTACTGCTTAGGCCCGTGGTGCTGATCTCTCTTCACTTCTTATCTAGAAACAGTTTTGGTGATGGGGAGCTGATTTTGTTTTTTCCAGACTGTGCTTTAATTTGTGTTTTATTGTGGTTCTTCGGGTGACATAATTCAAGAACTATGAACGTAGCAATCAGTTTGTTGAATAGCTTAGCAACAGTCCTCGTTTCAAAAAAATAATGAAAACATTAGTTGTCATACAGAGTACATTGGATTCTTCTGCCCAGTAAAACTGAGCTAGATGAAATACTGAAACTTTTAAAATTCAATTAGTAACTTATGGTCTGATAATAGGACTTTATGTTAGAGAAAAAAATTCAGCTGGAAAAAAATATTTTCGTAAGGTCAGTATTTTGATAATTTTTTATATGATTTTTAGAAGTGTCTCTATTGTTGTTGAAAACAGAAGAAGGGAATTAAGGTTTTACAGTCATGATTCATGTAGGAGTTGGTAAGTTATGGAGCTGGTGGAGCTTGTAGTGCTTTCTGCTGGCTGTTCCAGGAAACTTTGCAAGGATGTCTCGTATGAAGCGATGAGGAAGCAGCCTCCTGGTCTTGTGCTGTAAAATTCTGAGCCATTAATATTCTCAGCATCCTGGTAATGAGCAGTAGAAGGTTTTGGTATTAATTCAGTTTCACTGGAGAAGTTCTTGTTTATGTTGTGGTGACGGTAGAATGTATTATATGCATCTCTGTTTAAAGGATGGGATAAATGACTTCAGCTTGGCCTGCAAATATAAACCATCCTAGGTTGAGAGCAGCCCTGTAAAACAGGATTGCACACCTTGTTTTAGGTCAAAGCATTTGTAAGGAATGTGTCCAAGACACCTGCAGAAAATGGAGGCATTTACTCCCCTTGTACACAAAAATTTCAAGAGGTAATTACCTCCAGTGTGAAACATAATACAGCTCCCATTAGATGGAGCACATGGAGTGAAAATTGAATAGATGCCTTGTTGGGAGTGCTTCTGAGAATTAATAGAGCTGTTGAAAGCAGCAATAGGGGTGTTTTCTTTGCCTCTGTGCACCGCTATCCCCATCCTTATCTTTTGGAGTTTGTGATGAGGCTGTTGCCATCCGGCTCCGCGGACGGACGCGGGCTTCCTCCACGGCTCTGTCTCCTGCCAGCTGCTTTGTTTCTGCGGAGCTGGCTGCTGCCTTTGGAGGCTCCCACTGCTCCTCTCAGCCCGCCTGACTCCCTCGTGCTCCGTCCTCGCTCTCCGTGCCAAGGGCTGGCGCGGAAGTCTCCACTTCTCTGTGACTGCAAGGACGAGAGTGAGAAAGTGGGTCTGCTGGGTTCAGCATCTCACTTTGTTAAGCCGTCCTTTTATCCTTCAGGGAACTTCCTCTGAGGACATGGAGCTGAAAGTTAAGATTTCATGCTTTGTTCTGGCAGCTGAGCCACAAATATCCAGTTTCCTCTCTTATTGTTTGACATTTTGTTTATGTCTCTGTTACAGAAATAGAGCAAACGGCCTTTTGTGTGCAGGTTTTCTGCTCCCTCCAACTACTGAATGACAATCAGGTTCGGTTCGAAGCTTGCACTGGTATTTCCTCTGTTCCTGCTAGTTTTGGAAATCCCTTCCAAGTGGAAACTGTGTGCCTGCCCAGCTGTAGTGACTGCTTACTGCAGGTTTTGTAGCTATTCAGTTCCATCTGATGGTTGTCAGGTAAACAAGGTGTGAGATGTGCTGGCAGCCTTTGGCACTCACAGAGCCCTCACTTGCACTTAAAGAGGCAGATGGTGCCTTGGCTAATGTCACTCTGTGACGGGGGTGTCCTGCCATGCAACCTTCTGGGCCACCTTGGCTCTGCTCCGGGGCTATTCACTGTATTTGCTCAGCCTCCTGCTCGATGGGAATGTTAAAACCTATTTAAACATGAATGGAAATCTCCAGCCTGCAGCAGTGACCATAAGTTTGCCCTGTGCTTCAAGCTGCACTGAGGCTGTGGAAGGGTTTATCTTCTAATTCACAGATGTTTTCAGAAGCTGTGTTGTGGAGTTTAATGTCAGTTTGTAGCCCTGTCAGGTGGGGTTTGAATCGTCCCCAAGCCTCCCAGGAGGGAGGCTGCAATTTCAGATGTCACAGAAATATCTCAGGTCCTGTCCCGCAGGCTGAGGAATGAGCTCCTATGGTTTAACACGCAGTGGCATATTGTTGGCTGTGTTTGGGATGGGTGGAATTCAGGATCCATCCAAGCCTCTGGATGCCTAAGAAGGAAAGTAACAGCCCTGTGATGCTTCTTTGCTTTTTTCCTTCTCTCCTCTCTTTTTTTCTTGCAACGTATACAATGATTTGTCTCGAGGGATGGGGAGGAGATGGGAGCCCTTGTGCATATTGCTTTATGCTTTTTTGGGGCCAGACTTATGGCAAGCTATGATTTGTCCTTTTGCCAGAATTAAACATTGGAATAGTCAAAATGTCTGCTTCTGTCAATTCTGACATAAGTCAACAAAATACCTGCAGTGCTCTGCACTGTCTCAAAGTGCATTTCTTGTTCCACTGCTAGCAGTGACTCTGGGTAATTTGCATTGCAGAGTTGCACTTAAAAATATCTAGATAAAACTCGATTGTTTGCAAGCAAAAATTTGGCTTTGCCAAACCAGACTTACAAGCTAAGCATGGAACTGGAAATCTAGCTGCTAGCTTCTTTTATGGTGTGTTCTCACTGGTAACCCCCAATTTATGCCTAATGTGTATACAGAGAACAATTTGTCATGTGTGACAGCTCTGGTACAAATCAATTCCCAGTTAGAACAAACAGTATTTTAATATGAAAGTTTGGTAAATGATAACAATCCACGGTTCCATTTCAGTCTGTAGTTCTTCCCTCAAAACTTCTAAGCTGCTTTGATTAATATCTTGACTTTTCTTACAGACTTCTTCTTTCCATGTGAAATTAGAGACTCAGACATTTAATACACTTGTAATTCAGCATTTCCTTTTAAATAGTGGTTTAAAGATCAAAAGAGCTGTGAGCCTGTGTTGTCTGTATTTTTCCGGAATGGGAAGCTTTCCTTACACTGCTTCAATTGTCAGCTTTTCTTGTCCTTTTCTTGCCCTCACTGTATTTCAATGTAACTGCTTGTATTTAATTTAGATGGTAAAGTTGTGTAGCTGCCTATGTTTCTGACCAGCATTTTGGGTGAATTAAAGGTGATGGATATCAAATAGAATCGAGCTGGATTCTGAAAGTTTAGTACAGATTTGAACTTGAATGTTCCCCGGAATATTCAGTTCCAGGAAGTTTTGAGAATGGTGAAGTCACGCAGTTTTAAGCTTGGATTGTTTTTCTGTGTTACTGTTTTTCTTCTTGTTAATCACTTTTTTTTTGTCTGAAAGTGTCCAAATAACAATTTGGCTGTGCTTCTGGTCTGTATTCTGGTCCTAAAGGAGATTATTCGGAGTGGGCCCTTTTGTACTTTATTCTGTGGCATAAAAGTCTGCTTAACATTCTGGCATGGCAGTTACTTGCAATGATGAGGATACTCTTCAGGTTTTTAAGATTCCTGAACAGATATTTGCTGAAAAATTAGTTTAAAATAAAGAAAATGGTGTTTGGACTGTATGGCATGCTCTCACTGCTGTAGCCATTCAGAAATGTATTCCTGCAGTTGAAAGGCCATAATCTGGGAAGATCCAGAGCTCCCTGTACTATGGCTGGGAGCTGCCCTCCCTGCAGGGCCTCCAGAATTCTTCCTTCACCTGAAATTACTTCTGCTTCATAAACTTGTTAAAAAGGATACTGATGTAGTATCCAGCAGAATGAGATGCTAACCTGGCTTTTAGAAAGACAGTCATACACATAATAATTAACTATAAAATATAACCTTGACATGGAATAAATGCTGGTTAGGACAACCTCTCTGGATCATAGACAGGTGCTATCCTAATGGAAACTCCAAAAGTAAAGGGAGACTGAAGAATCATTTTGGAATCTGATGTAAGCACCAAATGGCTGCAGTTCAGTGTTACTTCAAGAGTTGGAAAGGTAAAAGTAATCCCAAAAGCTGAATTAGTGGGCAAACAAAATGCTGGTCAAAGGTGCATAATAAAATTAATGTTGTTACAGAGTTATACAGTTTTCCATGTGAACTTGCAAGAATTTTGTGGATATGATTTGTTTTTATGCATACATGTGTGTGTCCTTTAGCTTTTCAATATGGTAAAGAGGAGTAAAAGCAGTTTTGATAAATGGAGTTTTTTCAGGGATACGGTGTGTAAGCCATATGAGTATAAGATTTCTTAATTACTTTTACAGGATCTATGAAAGCCAAAGTACATTGCCCAAGAACTGATTTGAATGTCATGACCGAGCACTTTCTGAGTCTGTCCTGGTAATTTGTCCTGGCACAGAGAAAATGACATTCCAGACAACATGAAAATTTCAGTCAACTTTAGAATATAGGGAAAGAGCTGAATATGGAGCTTTCTAAGGGTTTTTTTTATTTGTGGCATGCCAGCCTTTTGGTACTGGCAATGTTGCTATTTCTTTGTGGTTGTTTTGAACCACTTTCAGAATAACACACAAGGTTTCTGTGTCTAGATAGATATGTATGTATAGTTACGGTGTTTCTACTCATACATGTGCCCTCCCCAGAAAACACACATGCCCCCTATAAAACCCATTAACTTTTCATATTCTTTTCCATCTTTTATTACTGTTTTTATTTTTTGAATGGCCCCATTGTTTTTACCTGAGTGTTGTGCTGGTTCCTCTCATGGTACTTTCTTTTCTTTTTCCATAATAAAGGCATAGGGAGAGGCCTTCCAGACATCTGTTTTAAATTAAAGTTGCTTTAATTTCCCCATATGCCATCTTCTCCCCATCATCTGTGCTAATCCTCAGTCAACATGTGAAGGATTTCATACCCTGTCTCATAGGCACATCTTTAGCCTGTGTTTTCAACTAGTTCATAAACAACTTTGCTTTAACATATTCTTAGGTTGCACTTATTGGTTTTTAAATCCAGAATCAAAGGCACAGTGTCCTTCAAGTGTCATTTCAGTGTGTTCAGCATCTTTTAATAAAATACAAGTTAAACAAGCCCAGCTGTCAGTTCACAGGATATGTTTGGACATTATTTCTACTTAGACTAACAGGACTGACTCTTAGATGCAGTTATAATTGTGCAAATCCACATCAACTTGAAGCTGTCCTTCAGGTGGTTTCAGAAGAAAAGTGGTTGCATCTCAGTATGTCAGTGGCATTGTCTGGTCTTGATGTTCCTTAAAATTTTCTCCCCTCTCACAGGCCTGCTGACTGGATTACAGGTTAAAGGTTAGGCACTCTTCTGCAGTGAGCTGTGCAACAAACTTTGTCATTTTTTGATCTGTTCTGAACTGATTGGTTGTCTAATTGTATTCAAAAGGGAGGCTTTTACTTCAAATCAGCAAAAAGATCTGGGTTGTGATTTGGTGCTCTTCTGCAGGAAAACAGGGGTTTTAAATTAAAGAGCTTGGATTTTTTATCTTGTTGGAGGGACAGATAAAGTTTCAGATACAGACAGTAATGCCTAGGTATAAAATACAGCCATTGGAACAAAATGCTCTATCTAGCCAGGAGAGGACAAATTTGGCCACACACAGACCACAGGACATAGGTGCAACTCCTTTAGGTGAGGTCCAGAAGGGATCAAAATGCTGGCATCTGTTTGGCCTGAATGAGAACATCACGTCCCTGGGCTGAATTGAGAGATAGGTGAAAGTTCTGTGGGAATTCAGAAAGAAGGGCTTTGGTCAGCCAGTACTGTGTTTTATCAGAGACTGCTAAACTGGTCTTGAAAAGCAGTTAACTACTAAAATTCAAAGATAAACATTTTGCTTGCATCCCTTCTCATAAATGTGAATAACTGAAACATTTCAAGTATTTGAAAGGTGACAGTGTGAGCTGAAGCATACCCTGGAGTTTCCCCGGGAGCAGAGGCTTGCTAGCCCAGCAGGCTTAGCTCCTGGAAGTTCATAGAAATGCAAATTACATGCCAAATTACAAAATGAAAACAAAAAGAAGTGCTAAGCTACTGAAGTGGCTCAGCATGCTAATGACAGGCTTCATTAGAGTATCCCAGTGCTGGCAATTGCTGCAACCCTGGGCAGAATAGATATAATGACTCTTCATTCACAAGAGAGTAAGCACTGTGCATTAGGGAATTATTTTAGGCTGTTTCCTTCAGAGTCTATGTTGGACAGACTTGATAGAATGAAACCTTCTCACAGGGTATGGTTTTGAATGATATGTGCAAACAAACATCTTCTTTCACTGCTGTTTTTTTGTAACTTGACATCTGCAATGATTTTTTATGTGCAAATAATTTTGGAAAGAGGTCAACTTCAGAAAGCAAGGAAGGATAAAAAGATTCAAGACCCAACAACAGTAAATGTGAAACTCTTTATCCATCATCCATAAAATAGTGACTCACATCAGGAGGCCGGTTTGATTTGCTGCATGGGTTACTCCAAATTTCTGTCTTCTTTGGAATAGTCAGATAAAACAGAGTGTTAAATTTAGCAACTCATAACATCAAAAGAAAGTTCCAGTAGCCATAAACCATTTCCTTCAGCCCCCAAAAGTTTGATTTCATGCTAAGTATCTTCATTATTACAAATGCATATTGAATTTGTTACGGAAATTATTACTTAAACTCTGTCTCATACGTTGTGTAGGTCATGCACGTGGGCGTGTGCATGTGCATGTTCTAATTTAATACTGACCTTTTTGATTCCTCTGTAAATGAACTCAGGAGTATTCCAAGCACAGGACGCTGTTCAACGTATTCCAGGTGCAGCCTTGTCTAATAGAAGAGCACCAGCACAAGTGTGTTTATGCCTCTGAAACAAAAGTGTGATCTGTTTCAGATGTGCAAGAGAAAATGAAGTGTTAAACTACTTGCAAGCAATTGTCATTTTTTTCCCCCCTCTGTTGAAAAACGAAGGTGCTTTGGGCTTTGTATTGTACTCTAGAGAGGCATACAAATCTATTTTGCAGAAATCTGGAGTCAAAACTTGTATAACTCCTCATAGAAAGATAATGAACAGTAGGAGGAATGCAACATTTGAAGGCTAAATGGAAAATTTTTCTCCTGGAAGAACACTCGCTGTCTGTGCAGGTTCTAAATCATCACAGCAGGCAGATCTCCCTTATCCACCTTGCCTCTCTCCTTTTTTTTCCTTTTATTTGAAAATTTAAATAGGTTTGCTATAAGTAGAATAAACACACCTCTGAAAAAGATAATGCAAAATTGCATTACAAAAATATTTATTCTTTTTTCCCCCATCACTGTGAAAATTACTTACTTTTTTTCTGGGCCTTCAGTACTGTAAGTAAGAGAGTGCATAGGGCATCTGGTATGTGTCTCCAGGTAATGTTCTCACCTTGCTATTTGTCTTTGATAGACTCACACACAGCGAGAGGTTTTTTTTAAAAAGTTTCCATTTTGGCAGATCTCAGCTTGTCTTGACACCTCTCCATGCACTACGAGTCTGGTTTTTCAGAGTGCTTCCTTTCTCCTCCTGGATTTCAGGAGCATCTTGGAGTGTTTTGCAAGTGTATCAAAAAATGGACACCAAAAATTTGAAGTCACTTGGATAGCTTTTAAAAGACTCTTGTCATAGACTCTTTCTGAAGTCTGTTGCCTTCTGTGGGGAGAGTTAACTTTTGTGGAAGTGACTTGTCTTCCTTTGCCTTGCTCCACAGATTTGGGATGAAGGATACTAAAGGCATGAACTCACCTGCATTATGTAATTAGTTACCAGCTTCAGTAAACGGGCTTTGGAGCAGAAAGTGGTGCCACAGTTGGTGTTGAAAGCACCAAGGACCTGGGAAGGCAGTTTGCTATCAAATGTTTGGTTCCACAAGAACTCAAGGGAATTGGTGCAGCAAGCATAAATTATAAAGTCTGTCCTGTGCAGTAGAAGAAGTTGTGCCCCTTATAAGTGAGTATTAGAGCAGGGCAGCAGATGGAATTTGAATCATTACAGGGAGATGAAATCAAGACAGACACCTTTACCATCTTTTCTTTCACTTTATTATAAAAGATCTTTTTTTTTTTTTTCATTCTTATCTGTTTGTCTAAGCTGTGTTGACGTAAATGCCAGCTGGAAATAAGTGACCAAAGCAAAACACCAGATGTGAGTTAACTTGTAGCAGACTTTGCTGGGAAAGTTTCTACCTATGTTTCTGCAAACGTTATCTCCCTTTAAAAAATAATTAAAAATATAATTAAGAAAATAATTATCTCTTGCTCATGAGGTTTTTTTGTACTTGGGACAAGGAAAAAAGGATAATTGAAGGGAAAAGCCTTTGCATCTGGATTTGTACTAGGTTTCCTTTTCTTATCTGTTTAAGAGATCACCTATTCAGCATAGCTTTTGCAGTAAAAAAAGATAAGCCCTTGAACTTCAGAAAAAACCCAAAATCTCATATTTATAAATTACTTTCTTATCAAGTGTGGTGGTCATTTCTGAATTGGTATTTGAGTCACATGATTATTGCTAAATAATCCACTAGACTTGGAAACAATGGGATTTACCTTGCTGTACTTTCGGAGAAGCAAAGCAAAATGTGACCACAAAATCTTTTAGGCAACCAAAATCTATTTTGTAAAAGTAACTTATTATTATTTGCCTGAACCACATGACTTTATTATGATAGTATTTAAAAAAGTTTATTAGTTTACAGAGATAATTTTGCAGATTTTGGGTAGTGTGACTGAATACATGAAAAAGAGCAGGAGCCTGTCTGTTTTAATCTGATTTGTTACATTCCAGGTGCTTATGAAGGGCTGAACATGTCAGTCAGTCCATATAATGTCTTTATAAAATGGTGAGATTCACAGGCAGGAAAATGACGTGTTTTTCCCAGTCTCCAAGGCCCCTCTGAAGTCTACTGCTTTCTCTAGGGAGAGTTAACTTTTGTGGAAATAATTTGCAATCATGAAGACATTAAAAAAACCCACGTACTGCACTGCACTGCTGAATTCTCACAATTTTTGTCCAGATGATGAAGCTGTGCAATGGATTGGGCTAAAATAAAGGTGGTGAGGGACTTTGTACCTAGGGCCTTTGCGTGCTTGACTGCTATTCATTCCTCTTTATGGCTCCTGCCTTGACAAGTGAAATGTAGCTGCCTTTGCTTTCCAGACAGCATCCCGAGTGTTCCAGATGAGATGAAGCCAACTCATGAAAAAACATGTGGGCAGAGACAGCCAGGTTTTATGATGATCCCCACCCCACATAATCCCCTGTGGCTGACAGGCCAGTTGAAGATGTAGATCAGCACAGGCTTTGGATGACAATTTTTCTCTTCTGTGCAGTTGGGCTATGTTTTCTCTCAGCAACCTCAGGTAATACAGTGTGATGAATTATGCTGGTAGTTCATTATCTTAATTGTTTCTCATTTTGCTAAGTCTGATCGCATTTTAAGCTCTCCTTTATGCAGACCATGGCCTTCTGCTCTGTTCAAGGAAGTTATTCCAGGATCTCCTGTAGTACTTGAGTCTCTGAACCAACTGTGCTGTGTGTCTTTTGAAGAATAAGAGCTCCTTTGCCTGCCAAGGAGGGCAGAGAAAACCATCCTGAGGGTGTCACAGCAGGGCTAAAACCTTCTTGGAGGCTAGCAAGTACTGTTATTTCTTCTTTGGGAATAATTCCTACCTGTCCCCGACAACATGGGGCAGGATTCTTACCTAAAACAACACTGAGAGGAAAATTTTGTTGCTATTCAGAATGGACCTTTCAGGTCATTGCCGTTTTATCTTTATTTCTCTCATTTCTGAAGTTCCAGCAAAGAAAGTGCACTTCATTGGAAATTCACTTAGTGCTATATTTAACCTTCACATTCTTTCCCTGGCTTTAGAGCTATGTGTAAACAGATGAAGGTAGAATATTCTGTGTTAAAGGATACATACTGTGGGTTTAATAAGGAGAATACTCCTCATTTCATGTCAGAGCTCAGGAACAGTTGAGTTTGCTCACATGATTCACCTTTGGACATAAAGTCAGTAAGAGAAAACCTCTGTGGGGGTCTAAAACGACTGGAAAATGTGAGAGAAGTATAAACAAGAGGGGTAGTGATGCACACGTGGGCTTGTCCTTCCCTTCAAGCACTGTAAGCTGATCCCTTCAGGACTGATTTTCAAAGTTGCAGGTTACACTTTGGTACCCAGTGGCCCCTTACTAATTCCACCACTCACCTTTGGAATGCTCTTTTTAGACCATCTGAGGGTAACTCTCTTCCCACCCCCTTAGAGCCTGAGTTTTCCAGAATTTCAGCTTATGCCCAGATTCTCTTTTCTACAAAAGCTTTCAGTGAGGAGGAGCTTTGCAAGGGGTTGAATGCTCTTCATTGTGGTAAAAAAGGGAAGGTAAAAAGGCAAAGTTAGCTGAAGGTGGATGCATAATACCTGAATTGGCACTGATACTCTGAAATTAAATCACATCCCAAGAAGCCTGCTGGGCTCCAGCTAAAATTCTTCAGTGATGAAGAGTTTTGAAAACAGTTCAATTTGAAAATGGAGATTTTCATTTAAGGCTAATGTTCTGAGGCAAAGTTTTTTTGCAGATTTTATATTAACTGTTGCCTTAAGAATAATTTGAATTTCATCTTAAGGCTCCATCAGCTACATGAATTCAGCACACAGTAATTCTGTTACAAGCCGTAATTTTGCAGTGTTTTTTTCAATCCATTGCAAAACAATCTGATGCTAAACAGGAAAAAAAAAAATCACACCCCTTCTAGGTAGAAAATTTTGATACAGAATACATGAATTTTTAAAAGTTCTCCTAATAACAGCGATCAAGACACTGTTGGGACTGGAAGACATAGATGAGTTTTTTTGGTAAAGGAAGAGAATCAGAACTTTAAAGACTTGTGTGGAAGAGAGAGAAGGAAGGAGAGGACTTCTATTAATTTCTCTTTTTTTTTTTTTTGTCATTTTATGCACAATATGAGATTATTTTTTCTAGAAAGATCCTGTTATGGTACACTTGATGCATGTCCATGAAAATGCAGCTCTTTCATCAATATTCTGAAGTGTTGGATAGTTGATTTCTGCATCACAGCTTTCATGTTTTCATACCCTTGTGATCAGTCTCTGCCCCTACATTATGCCATGTTACCCTTCTTCTTTGTTTATTTTCTTTCTTTTTTTTTGGTCACCTGGGAAAGGAGGAACATACTCCCAGCAGCTTTGACTCTGCCAGCACTGGAGAATGAAAAATTCCTCTTCTACCTCCCTAGTCCTTGGAGAAGACAGACTGTAAAGTTGTCTGAAAGGTACAAGACAGTGTCATCTCCTTGTTCTTTATTTAGTAATTTAACAATTAAAATTCTGAGTAGCTGACATCTTAAGTCCTCTCAAGTGCTACGAAAATACTTTTTTGTGTCTCTGAAAAATTTTTAAGTTTCATTACTTGCCCAACATAAAATTTTTCGAACTTGGCCTGTAAATCACTGTGGGCCAGACTCTGAAATGTTTTTTTTTAATATAATAACTACGATATCTACAGTTTATCAGATAAAACCCCAAACCTGTTGGTAGAAAGGCTTAGCAGTGTTTGATAATTGCGTGGGATGCAATGGGATGCATCCAGCGAGGTGGTGTTTGTGGTATTATTTACCTCCTTCACTGCATCTCCAGAACTCTGGAGCATAAGCAGTTTTCAGGACTTAACACTTCCAACTTTTATAGTGTGTGGCATTCCTCTGGCTGACTACTGAGTAGCAGCTTGCCTTGGGCAAAACATGTGTTCTCGACAGAAGAAAGTGAGAATTTGTCAGTGCTTTTTCATCTCAAAAATCGTTGCAGATGAGCACACGACAGGCTTAGCATCCTTTTGAAGCAAATCATGCCCAACTGATTGCACGAGTTGTTAGTGACAAATAACAGCTCTCTGATGATGATGATGATGATGATGAGTTGGTTGGGAACTTTGCAATATAATGAGTGTATGAAAAGGGTAGCACTTCCTATTGTATCAATTCTGAAGACTTGGCGGGGGAAAAAGTTACCCCTAAACCAGAAGTAATAACAGGTCAAAATAGGCAGAGAGATATCTTAAATAATTTAAACTTGGAAAAATTCTGCACCAGTCCCTCAGAGCAAATAAGTGTTAGCCTGTGTTATGTGGTCATTTCTACCATGTAATGCTCCCCCAAGCCACGACTGCCACCTGAGGTGAACTCCACTCTTGTGACCAGCTGATGGAAGTTTCATATCTTGATGTATTGGATGCTTATTAAAATAATTCATGTAACGTTAAATTAAAGATTACTGGTAGGCAAAACACATAAATGCTCTGAAAAACAAACCTGTGTAGTTGCAGTCTGCCTCACAGACTTGGCCAGGCTCCTGGGACTCAGCATGTCCACCTTTGCTCCAAAGTAGGGTTGGATAATTTGTATTTTCCCATCAAATTGAGATATGCATACTTGTGCTAACAGACGAGTTTAAGCTATGAAAATAAAAGAGCAGCAACATGGTGGCAAAAAATATGCTGTAGTGCTTTTTTAAAAATGCAGAACTTGTGACATCTTTATTGTTGTTAATGTTTGCTGTTTTCTTCAAATGCTCCACATGAGCCAAAGAAATTGGAAAATCTGAACAGGCTGGGAAGGAAGGGATGCAGAGTATTGAAAGGGCATTTAAAACTAGGGAAAAATATTGCTTAATGTTTATAGAAAATGTGTGGGAAGCTGAGTATTTTTTGTATATAATATGTTGATGTATTTTACAACTGCAGATATAAACTATGGGAATGCCACTGAAATTATGCAGACATAGGCCAGATGAGCAGTGTGCCTATGCTTTTGTGGTTTTTTTTTCCTATCACGTACAGAAAAATGCAGGCTTGTATCTTTTGCTAATTTCTGTTGGAGTTTTGGAAGGAGAGGGAATGTAGGATTGAGTCCATTTAAGTAAAAAAGTCAGAATTACAGGAGAGAAAATGGCTACATAGATGCTGTAAGTATGTGTCAACACTGCATGTAGTAACTACTTTTATTATATAAAATAAATTTAACATAGCAGTCCCTCTTCACATGCACCTCTGAGGCCTTCTAGGATGCTGATAACTGATGGAAGTCTGCCTGAGGAGCATTTTGAACGAATTCTATAAAGCTTTTGGAATTAGGGTTGTGGCTTGAGGGATTTGTGAGAGGGAGGGGAAGCGAAAGACTCTTCAGTCAGAGAAAAGCAACTATTTAATAATATGTAAAAACAAAAGGTTGGCTTAGTGTATCCTGGACTTTGGAGAGAATGGCAAACATCTGTGTGTATGAATCTGCCTCCCCCCTGTACTCTCTCCTCCCAACAGTGGGCTGATAAATCATTTTGAAGTTGAGTGCCAGGTACATGACATAAGTCTTGGGAAGAATTAAACACTGTGCTTTACAGCGAGGGAGACTGAAAACCTTTCATGAAGGTCTGACAAGTGCCATCTTTAGCAGTGATGTCTAACCTAATAACACTTTATGTCTTCCCTGTTTCATGTGAGAAGATAAATCCAGGCTTTGCTGTGGTACAGCAAGTAATTGCTGCTCATGTTAAGTTTTGACAAACACCCGCTGCAGACATGAGACAGAGCAGTTCAAGTTTTGGCTTCCTAAGTTGAAATTGCCTTAGTGTTGGATTACTGCTTTGCAAATGAACTGCATGTTTCTTTCTTTTATATTACTTATTTTTTTTCTTTTCTTTTTCTCTAATTTTTTTTTTTCTTACTGTGGTCTCCTGCTCTAATATTAATAAATTTTTGAAATGGAAACTCAATGAATTAGATCATTTTTCCTGTCTTTATCCCTTGGGATATCTAACCTATTTTGCTTGTTTTAATTAAATTACCACATTTTCCATATGATTAAATGCCTGAATAATGAAAACTTATGGGACCCAGTTTAAATGTGTGCATGCATATGAGCAACAAGGGGAAACACATGATTTTACTCAGGGTGAAATCTTTTAGTAGCAAGCCTTTCTCTTCATCTCTTTTCAGATCAAATGAAAGTTGTGGGACAGTGCCATAGAAGATGTGCTATCAGACAGTGGTGTCCAATGGGTGGGAGCAAATATTCTCTGAAGGACGTAGGCTGATGGGAGAAAAAACAAAAACTGGTGCCGTGTATTCCAAGGGCGTGCCAGGCAAACATTTTCCCAGTTATGGTATAGTAAGCTTTGGGTTTTGGGGCAGGGCCCTTTTGCCGTGTAGCAAGGTGTGTCTTGGAGGAATTTTGAAGGGCTTCCATATTTATCCACTTAGATTTGCCTGGGGTTTAAATCAGGCCAGGATTTGGCTTAGCATGGATAGGTGCTGGGTATCTAATCTAAAAACCACCCCAGTCATTTTTCAACCCTGAGCGGTAAAATGCAGGCAAGAAGTCAGGAACTTCAAGTGAGGGAAAATGCATTTAGAAGTCTATTTAATTTCAGTTTCAGGGGAAGATAGCACTGCAGTTTGTTTGCTTTGTAAGCCTATTCTTACTTCACTGTAGTAGGACTGATAGGGAGAAAAGTGTTGTGTGCTAAGATAGAAGTGGTGCAGTCACCCATCCTTTCATGAAGTGACCTCAGCAGCTTTCCAGAAATAGTTGGGCATCGTGCAGGACCAGCTTGCCATCCTGGCCTTCAAGCTATTCAGTGTCTGGCTTTATTAAATTTTAAAGGCTGATAAGGAACTGTAAGATGCTGATGGGGAAACCAAACTTCAACAGAACTGCAGGATCTCAAACCATCCTTTTACCTTGTCTATGTCTGCCCTAAAGGCATCCAGGTCATTTCCTCCTCTGTCTCCAGAAGGCTACTGGATGTTCTGTCCACTCCCAGGCTACTGAATATTTTTCTTAAAAAAAATATTTTCCCTGAATGAATTTGGTACCAGTTATGTTCAACCCATTTCTAACACTGTAGCATCTGGTTCTTGGACTAGCCTGCTTTTTATCTTTCAAACTGACCTACCAAGTGAGAATTCCTTCTAGTTTTCAGTCACTAACAAGTTACTGGTTTCAAACCAGCTATAACTGATGATAAATACAAAATTAATATCTCTAACCTTGAGAAATTTAATTTCCAAATTTTGTTAAAATCAAGATTATTTAGCAGTACATCAAAGTGACATCTACATTTTAACCATTTCTTCATGTACTTTTGTATTTCTGCAATCTTCCCTGTTTTTCAGCTTTGAACTTGTCCTGTGAGGTGCTCTCATTATTTGGAGGACTGATTAGATTTCTATAGAAAGATCTGTCTCATACAGTCTGTTTCTAGTAGACCCATGTTATATTTGATGAAATCTTTCAACTTCTTGTCTATTTTGAATGTGCTCTGTCATAGTATTTTTTTTCCTCTCTATTTAAATAGAGCCAGGTTTGTGTGTTCATAGGTTTATTCCTTCTTGGTCCTTTTTAACTATAATCACTCCACTAGTTGTTCACAAGTGTGATTTCACTGATCCTGTGTAATTTTATTGGCATGCTGGATGTAAGACTTCCACTTCTCCACGCTTTGAAGGAGTTAAAGGCAGCAGGAAGTTTAGAGATTTGGGTGAAAAAGAAAGGGATAAAGAGATGCTGCATTGTTTTTTGAATCTGAGAGGAAGTGTTGCTTCAAAACGGTGGCATTTCAAATCTTCCTTGCCAAGAAATGGGGAAAAAAATTGGTGATGGTCAGGCAGGTAACTGACGGAAACTGTTTAAATAATTTTCTCAAGAGATCACCCCATATTTTTGTTCTTGTTTCACTGTAATGGCTTTTTGAGATGCATAAGGTCTGTTGTAGCTATTTTTCAGCAGGGGTTGAATGTCTTCCTTTTGAGTGTCAGTGATGACAAACGGTGGGTAGAGTACCTTTTGTTCTGGAGAGAGGGAGCTGATTTTCTCCTTCTGGATTAATATTCAGTGTTTCATTTGTGTTCTGGGAGTGTTGTATGGTGTTCTCTTTGTTCTAAATTGACTTCCTCTCCTGTGGTGGGGAGAACTGCTGCTGTTGTAATACTTTATTGGGGTTAAGCTCTGTGCAGGACATCACTTTTGTGACTTGGTGGGGTGGGCTAGGAGAGGGCATTTTTCATTCTCTGCTCTCCACTTGCTATTAACAGGTTTGTTGGATTAGTCACTCTCCTTTTCTTGTTCTCGCTCTCTTTCCATACAACTCACATTTTCCTTCCCACAATCTGTCATCCTACTTTCCTACCAAACAGAAAAGATCCATTTGTTATAAACTTAAAAATAAATGTTAAACAACCAGGAGTAAAGAAAATTAAAAGACAGCCAAATATTTTTAAATGATGATCTTTCCTGATCTTTGTCCCACTGCATAAATAAGGGAAAAACTAAATTACCACCACATTCAGAGATGAGCAAAATGCATATGTGAATGTTTATTAGCTTTCCACTTCAGAGATTTATTTCCCTACTTGTTTAAATATTTTGAGAAACACACTGCAGCATTTAAACATGAAAAGCATACATTTCATATAGCTTTCCAGTTTATGCTCTTCTATGGATGAAATCAAAAGTATGCTGGCCTCAAAGCATCAGCATTTCCAGCCTGACCTCTGGATGCCTACTGAGCAGTAGTGAAAGAATTTTGAGGAGAAAAAAGCATGTTTCATACTTGGATTTAATCAAGAGAGGCTGCCGTCCTCCAGGTTTCTGCATCTCTGCAAAACAATACAGTGCTGATTTCAAGGCCAAATTTTAGACATTCCTTCAATGGGTAATCATTAAGTCAAAAGTTACAGTTGATTATTTTGAGTAGAGGACAAAATGAAAAGCTGATCATGGAAGACAACTTGGTTCTAAGTCATCCCCGAGTGATTCAGTTTGATTTGTATGTAAGGATTTGCTGAAGCAGGTGAGTGATTAGTGTACTTGAAAGAGACTTCTTAAAATCTTCTCAACTGGTTCAAGAAATCAGGCACACAGACTTCCAGGGAAGAGCACTAATATTAGCATTAGTGACTAAACATTTCAATAAAGGTATTGGAACTAGTAATTCAAGACTCTACAAGACATTGTCAAAGGGATTAATGAGTTTAGAAAAGTGAAATCTTGGGTCCTGGGTAGATTTCCATTCATACCATACTAATGGTATGATATAAAACTATTGGCTGGTGTATTAAAGACCCAGAAAATTCTTCAAATTGTGTGACCTTCTGCAAGGGAAGGGATTACCAGAAACTAGCCTGTTTCACTTATTGAGTAGGAAAATGGAATCAGTTGTAAACTTGCTGTTTAGCCATGTAAGTACAGCAGCATCAAGAAGGCCAACAGAATAAGTGTGAAGAGCCCATGGAATAGACATTGGCTGAAATGCAATCAAAAAGGAATACACAGAAATATTGTTTCACTCTCTGTTAAGGAACGGACTGTAGCTTAATGAGAAGGCAACTGGCAAGGAATTTACTGGAAGGTTGCTGTTGTGGTGGAAATGGAGGCAAAATGCTGAGCTCAGAGAGGTGAGAGCTGGACATCTTTCACCCAGGTTAATGAGGAAAATATCAGGGAAATGAAGTCTCAGGTCCAGATTGCCAGAATTTTTCATAAATCTCACAAGTTCATGTAACTCAACAGTTCAACTTCAGTGTCTGCCCTGTAGAAAATCAAAACAAATAATTAATTATTACTCTGCTCTCAATAGTAAGCACTGCTATACTCTTCCACCTCCCTTCAAATGTTGATTTTGAACTGAAAGGAAGCCTTTCTAGCTTCTTCCGGATAACTGTGGAAAACTTTTAATCTGTTTTTCATGAGAAGCGCAAAATTTAGAATACTGTCTATAAAATAGATTATTTGGAATGACAGATAATAAACCAGCAAATGTTGAGCTTTGGGAAAGGAAGTGCAAGATTAGAGGGAAATTGGTTGCTAGAGCTTTTTCTGCAGTCAGTTTTGGACAATTAAAAAAAAAAAAAAAGGTTGGAGGGACTTAAAACATGAAGGAAGAACAAAAGAGGGGAAATGGAAAGTCAGGCTTCTTTTGACTCTAGAGCTTGACTTGTTTGCTGTGGCAAGCAATGGTTGAAAGCAATAATGAATTCTTGGTATTGAAGCTTAAAATATTTTTTCCTAGAAGAGAAGAAATTATTTTGTCCATAAATAAATTCAAACAAGAAATGAGAAGATTATAATCATCACAGAGAGATTTTTCTGTGCAAACCCTTAGGTTTAGGCTTGGCTTTGTGTGTTTAGTTTGACTTGCGTGAGATTGTCTAGACTGAACTCCATGACCCAAGTCATAGGACAAGTTGAGGTCTTCAGTGTTTGGGGATTATTTAATGTATCTGTAGTCTGATGTAATTGGCATGTCTGCCCTTTCTCGTGATTCATTTCTGTCTTTTGCTGTGTTTGGTTACGTCACTGACTCATTTGGGTTTGAATTTTTTTGTTGTTGTTCAACAGTTTATTTGGTGGAGTGGGTATCTGAATTACCAAGTCACTGGGGATTACCTCCCAAGATATGAATGGACTGCCAAAAAATGTAGGTACTTCAGTAACATGGTCATGGTTAGAATGTCTCTTTTCCCAAACAGACAGTTGGGTCCTGACCTTGAAGTGTAAACAGCCAGAAGAACTGTAATCTGTTATTTTGGAAAAAGCTCTGTCCTACAAACATTTATCCTCAATAATAAACTCTCCCAGAGACGAAATAGTAGCATAAACACATAAGGTATATTGACATCAGGCTTCTGAAATTCCCACCAGCAAAATACAAGTAAATATCTAATATTCCTGACTTAATAGTTTTCTTCTTTTTAGTACTTGTGACTCAAGACTGCCAGCATAGCTGCTTACTGAGATGGAGAGGTTTTTTTTACAAATACTTATAGTAGAAATCTCAGTGGTTTGGTGTTGTTGCTTTTTTTTTTTTTCCCTGAAGTGGGGGAAACTTGCTGTATTTTATCTATGAAGCTGTACTGAGGCAAGGTGAGAATAACTCTGCTGCTCTCAGTGGGGTGTTTGACAGAAGAGACACGGCTAAATGGCTGTTTACAGATAGAAAATGTGATACCTGTTAGGTCTGAATGTTTCAAACAGCATATGTTGCCTTCTCTGGTTCAAAAGCCTGGGAATTGCTACAGAACTTGAACAACGCTTTCAAAGAAAGCTTTTGAGGCAGAGGAAATAAACCAAGAACAACCTTTATACAGACTGTCTAAACAGATCAAAATCAACCTGAAAAAGGACTCCTGAGCTGCCTGCCAAACTCCTTGTACTTCACCAATGGGATTTGTAGAACTGCAATAATGGGAAGAGGAACACAGGCATGAGTTACTTTGCCTCGGGCAAACCTATTTAATTTAACCCTGTCTCACTCTGGTCCCAGTTTCAGACATTCTGCTCCATGGGTGCCCTGACATCTTGCATTCTATACCCATGTGAAAAAACATTACTGCAGGTTTTTAAAATAGGAAAAATGTGGGTGGTGGAGAAAAACAGAATGGTATTTCAGAACACAGGTATTCTTAGTGATGTTTGAAGTGTATTGCTCATAAACATTTGTTCCAAAAGGAATAACTTGCCTTCATGAACTTTTCCATGGAAATTGTTGTGTCTGTATATTTACTTGAGGTATTTTGAGCAAAGAGAATAATACTGAAACTTCCTGTAGCCCTGTTTCAAGTGTGACCCATTTTTTATTTTTGATTGGCTTTTTTCAGCTGTGACTCCATTGACTTTGGTCTGAGTTGTATCTTTGCATGCCTTCAGTCTTTGCAGTGAAGTGACCTCATCTGGCAGTTATTTAATTTTGCTTGTTTTTTTTTTCCTTTTCTGTGTTTCATATTCCTTTTGTTTGTGAAAGTGGTGATAGTATTTATGTTGCCCGTCCTAGGTATCTTTGCAAAGCAAATCCAGGCACAGTAAACTGGAGAAGCTCTGTTTTGTAAAGTGAACTTCGTCAATTGGTAGTCTTTGGCATCTGTTTTTTCTTAAAAATACTCTTTTCCCCCAGTGCTTGGAATCAACAATTGCACTAAACCAAATGACAGTAGCTTCACTCTGCAAAAATGTGCCCAGTTTTGCTTGTGTAACCAATAAATGAGCAGGGATGCTTATTTGCTTGACATCAGAAGCATATGGAACCACAGATTCATAGAATATGCTCAGTGGGAAGGGACCTATCATCACCCCTGAGTCCAGATCCTGGCTCTGCAGAGGACATCCCAAGCATCACACCTTGTCCCTGAGAGTGTTCACGCTCTTTGAACTCTGTCAGGCTTGGTGCTGTGACCACTTCCCTGGGCAGCCTGTTCAGTGCCCAGCCACCTTGTATATATATCTGTGAGAATTTAGAGAATTGGGGACAAAATATATAAACATTAGTTGTGAGGGCTCAGAATCTTGGGGTGGAAAAAGTTAGAGTGGTGCTATGGAGGCCAGAGCAAATAAAACCACTTAGAATTATGATTCTCAAGTATGTTTGCAATTTTGTGCTTGGGAATAAATGTTTTGGGTATCATCAATTAGCTCAATCGAGCAGCCTGGATATATCAGTTCAGTAAAGAGTAAGAGCTGGAGATAAATGCAATGTTTAGCTATTAACTCCCAGCAGAAGTCTTCTGAAATAGTTTCTTGGTGTGTTAGAGCTGTTGTCAGTTCAGTTACTTGTGGTTGGTCACACTGGTGTATTTTTACCATACATTTGCAGTATGTTTTAGCTGAAAGGGTAAAATTCTGTCTGGTGTTTTCAAGTGTAGGAAATCAGTGGTTCAGAGACCTTTCTGTCACTGAAAGCATCTCAGTCAAGTGTTAAAATGTGGTTTAATACACATCTTGCTCTGCAAGTCACTGTCTTCTAATGTGACTGATGGTTTTGTGTATTTCCTGGATTTATAATGCTCTACAAGCAAGGGAAGGGGGGTGTTGTCTCACCAGGAGAAAACCAGGCTTATGGTTTAATTCCCACTTTTGCTCTATATGCTGTTGATGTAAATTTATTAAAGGAGCAGCAAGTATTGAAATCTTGGGTATTTTTGGAATCTAATTCTCTCTTAAAACTCTTACCCTCTGTGTCTTTGGCGCCCGTGCTTTTCCACCTGTAATGGAGACATCACAAGGATGCTTGCAGTATAACAGACTCCAGTGTGAATGAAGCCCTGAAACACTGAAATGGCAGTGGTGCTGCTTGCCTCCCAAAAAGGCTGCCAGAAAGCCCAGCTTTCACTAGGCTGCATGTGGAAAAAAGCCAAGGAAAAAAATGTTGCTAAGTGAATATGATGCTATGTATATATTTCTATACACACACACACTGGATTTTGGCATGGAATTGGACAAGGAGAAAGAAGCTGAAGCCAAGGGGCAATATCAAAAGAGGAGAGGCATTATGCTCTGACTAAGAGAGACGGTGGCTCAAACCCCTGGGACCTGCTGCCCACCTCCCCCTACCACAGCTTAGCAGAGAGGGCACTTCAAGGAGCCAGAAAGATGAAAGGCAAAATACCAGCTTTGTGCAAGAGGAAGATAGACCTGGGCAATTATCTTCTGGCTGCACAGCCATTTAAGCTCCAAAGCAGCGTTGGGATTGGGCTGTTCTTTCACGTGAGGCTGAAAGCTGCTCAGCTGCTGATAGTCCGAGGGCAGGGCCGAGGGGTACAGCACCCCAGCAGAGGTGGATGATGTCAGTCCCTGCAGAGTTAGCAGCTAAGCCTTCTCTAGAGGGCTTAGGCACAGCTTTCAGAATGCTTCAGCAAGACAGGTCTCCTTTCCTTCCTCAGTCAAGACCCTTAAAATAGGTGTAGTGAAGTTTTATGTTCGGTCAGGGGCAAGGAACTAACACGCCAAAACCTCTCTGAGTGAAGGATGATAGGAAAGGATTGTTGCCATTTCTTACCTCTCTCAGCCTTGGGAAAGACAGGATGTTGTTAAACATCTGAGGGAACCAGAGCAGACAAAGCTCCCTAACGATTGCTATTAATGTGCTGCACGGAATTGCCCTGTTCCATGTGGATTGGTTTGCCACTGACATGGGATCTGGGAATAACTGTGGGAAATCATCCTGAAAAGCACCACTGGAAAGCTCCACGACAGCAAGAGTTGTCTGTAGGAAAGAAGACAGAGAGGGGGGAGAAAAAATTGTCAAAGTAATACAAAAGATCAGTGTCAGTGAGAAAACATATAAACACTTCTATGCAGTGTTCTCCTCTTAATTCATGATTTTTTTGGTTGTTGCTGGAGTGTGGATCTGTGGTAGTTCAAGGCTGCTCTTCAGTAATATTAATGGGGGCTATATAATTTAAAATGCATTCCTGAATTCTGTAGGTTTAATGGTTTCTAGGAATTGGGGCTGTAAGCCTGTTCCCGTGCTCACATGGAGAATGCCAAATTTAAATTTCAGTAGTTAAATATGTGGTGTCTGAGTGAGAGAATTCCTGAAAATCTGCACACCTGTTGCATCTGTGGACAGTTACCAATTTTTAAATTTTTTTTTTACAGTCTTCTTACAGCAGCTTTGATTTGCTATAGGCAGAAGGAATTTACTGTCAATGGAGGTGGATTTAATTATGCATATATTTATTTTATGTACATCTGTGCTCTTTTTCATTGGAAACTTGAGAGAATACTGTTATTGAAAAATAACTTTAGGCTTCATTTACAGACTTTCTGTGGTGCTGTCCCACACCACCTATTAGACAGAGGCACAATAACACTTTTGGTGAATGCTGCATACCCGTGTCCTTTTCTTTAACAGAGATACATCTGGCTCCAGAAACCTTCCTCTGTAAGAATCCCAGGGTAAGACTTTTTCTTCTTATCAGGAGATTGTGGCACATGAAATGGGGACCTGTCTGTCTCCTGCTTATAAAACAAAGGAGTAGGGAATGGTTCTCTGCTTGGAGATGGCTTTGCCATGATTCCCATCCTTCAGCATGTCTTTAGCTTTACATCTCTTTTCTGAGTGAGGCATGTGAGATTAAGAAGTCATTCCTGTTTTCCCTACATTAGTTTTGCACCAAGATGCCATCCTTGTTTTTAATTTATATTCTCAAGGTGTTGAAGCACAAACATTCTTCTTGCATGTTTCACTTTGAAAGTCTATATAAACACTTCCACAGGATTACGTCTTACTGACATTAATGAAGTCTTAGGATATTTAGGATACATTTATGGGGGGAAAAAAGCCCCTTTCCTCTTATGATTTGTCAAAATTTGCTTTTGTTTTGCCTGAAGTTAAATGAAGTTATGCAGCCACAGTTTGCTTTTGTTGTTGGAAGGTGGAACTACATAACACGGACCTCTGTAAAAAGGGAGGACAAAATCCTTCCAGAACCACAGAGAACCTCCAATCAGATCAGACAAACTGTTCACCTTTCCATCAGTTTGGCTTGTCACTTATGCCTCATCCCTGTCATTGTGTGTGCATCTTGTGTCTGAACTAAAGAACAAGCCCTATTTGGTTCCAGAGAGCCAAAACGGTCACCAAATAATTTTGGTGACCCTAATAAAAGACTGGGTCTCTTGACTGGCAGCTGACAGTGTCAATTTATTACATTTGTACCTACCACAGTTCCATCAGCTCTGAGGCAGTAACCAAGAAGGAAAATAGGGTAACTGTTACCACTGGGAATGAGAGGGGAAAGGAAGAGAGCTTTTGGCTGACTTTTCATGATTACCATGGTATTTTCCAACTGAAACTTCTTTGAGAATGACGTATAGAAGAAATACATCAGGATGAGCACAGGATATTGGCATGAAACTATTCTAGGTGTTTCACAGAAGAGAACTGGATTGCCTGCCAATTCACCTGGTTTTCTGGTACATCATTTTCTCTTCTGTTTGGCCCTGCACCACTGCTCCTCTATCCCACACTTTGCACATTCCTGCCCTGCAGCTGGAAGGAAGGCTGTTCTACTTCCTTCTCCCATAAAAGCACTCCCCCCCGAACTTTGGAAAATGATGCCTTTTTCTGTCATCTCAAATTCAAACAATGTGAAATCCAGACTGTTCAATCTTTATTTTTACCTATATGTGAGACCTTTGTATAATGCACATGGAGAAAAACAGATATGATATCTGGCACTGTCTGAGTTGCTTTTTCATGTATTTTCCATAATGGCACTGTAGCAAATAACCTAGGAGACATTAAAAAGTTCTTTTTTCTTTTTCTTTTTTTTTTTTTTTTTCTTACAAGGAGTTTGTAAGTGTAGTTGTGGATATTACTGGGGAAACATTTTTAATAAAGTTTTCATCCAGACCCAGAAAAGATGTCAGAGGTAGCTGTTAAGTCCCTCTGTGTGTGGAACAGGACTTTAAACATGGCATGGGGTCTTCGGAGGAAAAAGAGAGTCTCCTCCTGAGGTAGGACTCCTCAGGAGTGTGGAGGGAGTGTGGGAGCCATCAGTCCACTGTGGCTGAGACATCCCTGCAGCCACACTGCACATCTTGGGCAGGGCTGCCACCCTTCATTCACCTGTCACTGCAGAAAGGGTCCCTAAGGGTGACAAACTTAAATGCCACCTCCCATGCTCATAAGCTCTGGAGAAAAAAAGGAAAAGGGGCTGGAAATCTTCCTGTCTCAGCAGCACCTGTGTGTGGGCTGTGAGGTGTTTCTGCACTCCCTGCAACTCAGCAGCGCCTGAGCCTGGCAGGTACAGGGTTGGGAAGGACAGACATTCCCAAAGCGGCCTTTGGATCCACCAGGAACAGCACATCCAATGTCTGGGCTGCTGGGTCTATCAGATATGGCCTCTGAGTAGTGCCTGGATGCTGAGCTGGAACAATGAGATAACAGAGAATGAAATGGACCATGGAAAATATAACTAGAAAGTACTGGCTTGATCACCTAATTCATCAGCCTTTCAAAGCAGGATTGTTCTCAAATGTATTTTCTGGTGCATTGTCCAGTTTTGTTTTAAAGAAGCCCATTAAAAAGTTTAAACTCAATATTGTACTTTAGCTTGGAGTGAACGTATGCTGCATGATCTCTGTGACACTGCTGCATAATTCAGAATTCTTGCCATGCTATTAATAAATCTAGACAAAGACCAGATGCAAGCAAGCTGTAGCTGAACTCAAGAATCTGCAAAAGCTGGGCTAACCTCTTTAACAGCAGAACATATGGCTGCTACATTAACAGCCACTTTTTTTTTTTTTCCTGAAGTGAAGCATTTTATTGAAAGCATGAGGGGAAAAAAAGCAAAGAACAGAAATAAAGCATGACCTTTGATATGAAGTCGTCTTCTTTGACAGTTTCACCATTTAGTATAGATTGATGGGTCTATACATCCAACCTCCTGTTACAATTTTACAGCCTACACTTCTGTTTTACTTGGTGCCTCCTTTTTCATTCTTTTCTATGTTTGTTGTAGAAGAATTTTAGGGAAAGCATATATAAACCTTACGTGGTTATGTATTTGAAGTGTAACAAGCAAGAGGTCTTTACAAACCATCTGATTAAAACAAAAACATTGTCTCACAGTGCAATTATTTATATTTTCTGAAAAAAGCTGTTGGAGAATTTTCCATGTTTCACATTGAAAAACTGATCCAACTATTTCTTAGTGGAAGCTGGTCATGCACTATAACCTATAGCAAGGCAAGCTGTGAACATTTCTTTATGGCAGTACAGAAGGACACAATTAATGACTATTTCATTTGCATGAATGGACAAACATAATGCAAACACATGTGAAATGTTGTCCATCCTTTCTGAGAGGCTCTTGAGAACAGCCAATTACCATCAGACTCTGATGCTTCTTGACTAATTGCCCTTCTCTCCACAAAAGATCTTGTGACAAGTCTCTGGAGAGAAGACATAGAATAATATTTTTCTATTTTTTTGTCAGAATCTTCTGATGTAACTCTTTGTTTTCAGCACACATATAGGTTTGTATTCCATAGGTAGGCCCATTTCTTTTGGGCTCAGCTCATGAACTTCAGGTCATCCCCTTTTTTTTTTTTTTACAAAAGGAAGAGATTGGCATAGATTTACAACAAACAACAAAACCGTAATTGTGGGTGTTGGCTTCCTTTAGAGAGAAACTTGGGACAGTATAAGTTTTCCAGTCAACCAGCATAGGGTTTTTTTTTTGTATTTGATGCAAAATTGCATCAAATTAATGTGTCTTATTATTTTTGACTAAACTATATTGACTTAAGGTTTTTTTTTTTGTTGCTTGAAAGCTTCTTGAAACTCTTGTTAGCAACATAGTGGAATATTTGTGTTGCTCTTACTCAGAGGCTGAAAATTTAACAGCCTATTTTCTGGTTAGTTTAATAAATAATAATTCCTGGGATATCATTTGTGCTCAAATATACAGTCCTAGACAATGCTTTTATCATCTGAGGCCCAAATCTGTGGGTTTTTTGTTGTGAAAAGAATACACGAATAATGGATTTGAGACCTTAACATAACAGAAATATTTTCATGGTGACTGAATTGTTGAAGTAAAATAGTTATGGTATTTTCATTTCAAAAATCAAATTTCCTTTTATCCAAAGGAAAATGGAATAACATTTTCTTTCACCTTGTTTTCAATTCAATGTTGTTTTAATATTTTTATTTCTGCATACATAGCACATACTATTAATAAGCCATGATTGATCTCTATTATATATAAAATTGAAAGTAATGAGGGGAATTTACTTTGCTAGCTGGGAAATAAATTCTCAAATTGTGTGTGAAGATAGTATGGGAGAAATTTTGTTTTTAAAGGGAAATTTTGTCATTTTTACATTGAACATGAGAGAAACCAAGCTACTAAGGAAATTCATTTGTTCTAGAGTGGTTAGACCCTCCAGAAAGGAGAGTTCCAGTGTAATTATGCCTTTTTCCTCTTCCTGTTCATTCCCTGGCTGTCAGGGGACTGTCACGAGGAAAGCAACTTTATGTTTCTTATGTCCAGTGAGTCTCATAATTTTCATTATGCTACTTGATTGCTAAAATCCAGGTGTGCTTTATTTATGCACATCCGTAGATTTTTATGTCATTCTGGTTTTGTTTCTTAAGGTCCCACTCAGGCCAAGTCTTATGCACCTGCTGCAGCTGCCTCTGAGTGCCTTTCAAACTAAGTTCCTAAATGAAAGCATCTGTGGAGCAAGAAGGACTCTTTTCAGCTTCCTGCAAAACGTGCTTGATAAGCCATTTGTCATGTGGCCTGTTCCAAGGAGTTTGTGTCGGAATAATCAGATTGCTTTTTAGCATCTCAGAGCCATTGCTCCAGTTAGTCTTGTCAATGGTATTTGAAAGAAACTTAATATATTAATTTGGTTTTTCTTCTCGTTGCTTAATGAATTGACATACTGCCTTAAGCAGAATGAACACAGTAAAAAACTACAGTGACATTATTTGGCATGTTACCAGTTTCAGAAGTAGTAGGACAAAGCTTATCAAGCTCAGTTACTGTACTGATGATGAAAATCCAGGGTTGGAATCACCCTTGGGTGTATCAAGTGTAGGAGAAGAGATAACAGCTCAGTTACAGCTGTATGGCATTAATCAGAAGGCTCCCTTTGCTCAGCAGTGTGGTTTTACTCTACTCTATCACAACCCACTCAGCAAATAACTTCACACAGAGGAACCCAAGCCAAGAGAAGGGCAGTGGCAGCACCTGGGTGTTATCACCTGGCTTGCTAATTGTGGTCAGTACCACACTTGCCCAGTGTGTGACCTGTGAGGTAATTTACAGCCTCACATATCTGATGCCTTGGAAAATGATTTTTCCCATTTAACTGGACTAAAGGAGTGGGCAGGGGGTGGCATACAGCACCAAATCACCTGGGAATGCAGCATCTGATCAAAGCTCTTCTGTGAGCACCTACAGTAATTTTAATTTCTCTTGGCTGCAAGAGCAGAAAGTTAAGCATGTTTAATGGTATTTTTCAAGCCTTTTGCATTCCCTCCTGCTATCATCTTTAAACCTAGTAGTTCATCCTTAACTGTTGAGGCAACGTTATTCATTGGAGGGATTTATTTGGAGAAGGCTTTTTTTTTTTGGTGGTATTTCCTTCTTGTTGACATTTCTTAGCACTGAGTGTGGTGTTCATGGTGTTGGTGCCTGTGGACAGCTCATGCCTGGGTTGGGGACCACACCAGCAGTGCCTGGCTCTTGGAAGTGCCTGGCTTTCTGGGTGTCTTCTAATTCATGGGAGCCCAAAAAAAAAGAACATATCTGAGCTCTGTTAAAAGGAAAATACCATGTTCTGTGTTGCAGTGGCTTGTGTAAAGTATGAATGAGAGAAATGGATTAGCACCTGAATGCTTGGGCCAGGAGCTGAACTTTGATGATCCTTTCAACTCAGAATAGTCTGTGATGCTCTAATTTTATGGCATTGAAACAACACAGGAGTAATTTAACTGGATAGATACTTTCCAAGACTTAAACACAGGATTGTTAGTGCATGTCAATTACCAAAGTGTAAGTACAGGGATTTAAAATGACTTGTCTGGAACTTGCCAAGTTTCAATAATAATCACACAGTTTAGTATTAAGTTGATGTGAAATTGGAATGTAAAATCTGATAGTTGGTGGTTTCCAAACTGAAACTGTTCCATAATTTACCTAGACTTAAATTTGCTGTCCTGTTTTCTGTCTCAGTGTATGAACATTTTCTAAGAACCTTTTTTGAGGCCATAGTGTCTACTCTTCTCTTTCAAGCTCAAGTCCTCTAAACATTGTTGAGTCCCTGCACTTGCTTTTTTGCCTATATTCCCACTTAGATGTAAATTCCCAATTTTCTGGTTCATGGCTAAAGTAAGGGAAGAGCTGTTACTGTGTGGGCGTGGGTGCAGCAGAGAGATCTATGATCGTTGCCTGTATTTATATGACCCTTAGGAAATCCTGTCAATCACTGGGACTCATCTTTATTGTACGGGGAATTCCCTCTCCTTCTCTCAGTACTCCAATCACAAACACCCTCTCCTGTTGAACCTTTTATTTCGTAACAGGGATTTAATCTCCTGTTCTTCAGCACCTTGTCCATCACTTTGCTGCTCTTCCAGGTCTGCAATCCACGTCTTGTGCTCCAGGGACGCAACCCTTGGTACCTGGCCAAGTGTTTAGATTAAGCTGGACTGCTGAAGTGATGACATGAGATTTCCAGAGTAGCCATGAAATTTATCCAGGGAGTCTGTGGTCCATCCCAAGGCGTCGTCCTTCAGTTTGGAGTGGCTACCTGACATCTCATGATGGATCACAATGCTTCCAGTGGGAGTCTGGGAAAGGGATCTTGGACCTGTTGAGAAGTGAGGCAGCAACTGAGCAACAGGCCTGCAGCAGCAGCAACATCTTTGCCAGAATACTTGAGTAGAGTGGGTGGCTGATATGAGTGGCACAGAGGTTTTATGTCTGTCTTTCATCTAAATATTGTACTTTTATGGTTTGCTGGTTAGCACATTTTGAAAGCAGAACAGCTCTTATTTTTATGACCTGGTAGGACATAAGGACAGCAGGCATATATTAATGTTGAATTATAGATTCTGTTTTTCTTTTTTTATTAGAAAAATATATTTTTATTTAATTTCCTGTAAAATTTCCTAATTAAAAAAAAAGACTTTTTGAGATCCTACAAGTGCCTCAGATAACTTGCCCAGCCAGATTTTTTTCTGAATGTGCCTCATGCTCAAGTGTTCTTACTTGAGCATACTCAAGCATTTTAATTTGCACAATTTATGCACATCATTGCCCTAGAACATAGATTAATAAATGTAAGGATCTTTCTCATCTTGGCAGTCTGCATGGCAGATGAGATTTTTGTGTTTTCATCTGCTTCCCTTAGTGTACTCAGCCTTCACTATGGCCACTGTTCAATACATGTTTTAATTTGCTGTAAATAATAATAAAAAAAACCAATTCCCCTGTTTTATTTTTGCTATAGGAGTAGTAATGCCAAGAGAAGGGAATTTCTTCTGTCCGCTTCCTCGGCCTCTTTGCCCTGGTTTATCATGTTTTTAATCAGGCACAGTGTCAGTAATGAGCTTTCAGGGCAGCAGAGTAAGTACATTTGGCATGGAATGGGTGACCTGTAATCTTATGGAGTGGAGAAGGATGACTCTAAGTGAGGCAGCAAAGATTTCTCACAGGAGATGTAAGGCCAGCTGCTTTCAGCACTAGATTGGTGATTCCACAGAGAAATTTATTCATGCATGAGAATTGTGCTGGTTCAGGACAGAGGAGATGATTTCAGGACTCTGATTTTATAGTAGCTCAAAATCTGTAAAAACCTTTTAATTCACTAGTCTGTCATGCAGTAATTCATTAATTTCTGCATGGCAACCCTCTCAAAGTTAAAAAGACCACACTGTCTTTCATAAATGAGAGCTTTCCTGACAGTGATTTTTTTTTTTTTTTAAATGAGGAAAAATAGACAATTCTAGTATAAAATGTTCTAGAGATTGAATTTCTGAGGTTGTAGTGAATGACTAGAGGCCGTAATTCTTCTAAGAAAGCTTTCTAGATACTTTTAAAAAGAAACTTGAAGTTTGAAAGTAGTTTTATTATTTGTGTTCCTGCTTGCTGCCCTTGTTGTGGGACTCCAACGAGTTTTGTTAGTGAAGGCAAACATTCTGTCAGTCTTGGATCCCGAGCAACACTGATGAGCTGGTGTAGGAGTTGGTCTTCCTGAACAATCTGGGTCCATAGGCAGCTGACTGTGCTTAAAGACAGTGCTGCTGTCCAGGATCCTCACCTGATTTTCGTACATGGTTGTGTGAGACGTGCATGCTGTGAAATACCTGGAGAACAGTTGGGAACTTAAATTAAAGTGAATTAACTCCACTGAGATTTGGTCAGAGTGGTGAGAGGTCACCTCTGTGACCTGCTACGAGGTGTCCTTCATCTGAGCTGTTGGCAAAGAGTCTGTGTTTATTCACACCACAAGGATTTCATTGACTTCAGTCCCCATCTGTACGGAGCAACCTTGAGATGGAAATCAGAATTTCAGCTATCGCGGAAGGTGATCACAAGTACGTTGAACTTTCCAGGACATTGCAGCCATCTGTTTTCTTGCTAACATAATTCAAAGTGCTGGTTATGCTGTGTGAAGTAGAACAAAGATAATTTGTAATGAATGTTCAACAAATTCACTGCATTTTGTGGCTTTTGTACAAAAGCCAAGGTCTCTTACATACCTTCATATTATGCAAATATCTATGAAATTCCTTCAGCAAACAAATTCTCACTTGTGTATATGCACTCTTCTGCAGGTAGGGAATTTTTTGCATTCATTCTGCATTTCTGTTAACCCCATTTCAAGTTGTGGTTTTTATTTTTTTTTTTTTTTTTCATATAGCATGCGAGGACATTGACAGACTGGTAAGGGCCACTCCTCTGTTTGACACCATATCAGCTCAGGGCAGATCTAACTGAGGAAGTGCTTAAAACGACAATGATTTTTCTACCTGAAGCCTGCCAGTGTTGTAGCAGCCCTGGAATTGAGCTACAGCAGTAGGGAGCATTGAAAAATTGTTCTTTGTCCACTGCAGTTTTTATTTCTTGACTGGATGAGCTGCACTGCAAAATGGAGCAGTGTCACTGCAATTACACATTCAGTTTGATAGTTAAAGCTATGTGTAAATAAATGTTCTTCTAGTGAATTTACAATAGCAGCAGGGTAGTAAGACTCTTTGTGGGGAATAAATATGAAGAAATGGCCATTCTAATGAAAGTCTGTTTCATGCTCAACTATTTTCAATGTATGCTTTGCCCAGTGTTCACTCACATTATCTCTTTGATTCTTTTATGGTATAAATTTCATCATGGGAGTTACAGCCTCACTGTAAATTCATTTGAATGACCTTTGGATGGCCATTAGAAGTTGCTGTGGATCTTACTGCTTGTGTTGGAGCTAAGGTGCAGTGGTACAACCTTTGGGAGATCTTTTATTAATAAGAAACATAGAATTATGAAATCTGCATTCACTTAAGCCAGCAACTATGCTCTTGTCCTTAAGCACATAACTGCCTTGAGGCTTTGTCTGAGAATGTGAACCCAGTTCTGCTTAAAATAATAGGAAGAGTAGAAGGTAGAAGAATGGGACAGACTATATCTGAAATCTGTGGTTGCACATACTTAAATCTGTAATGTGTTCACATATATCAGATCCCATTAGGATATATTCACAGAATGGTTTGGGTTGGGAAGGGACCTTAAGGACCATCTAGTTCCAAGCCCCTGCCATGGACAGGGACACCTTCCACCATCCCAGTTTGAATTTTTACCGAGCTTTACTTTAAAATGTATTTTGTACTCGGTGCAACCAGCTGAGAACTGGGGACTAAGTAAGGACAAGCAGGTAAATGCAGGGCTGGGAAGTCAGAACACGATTTTCAGTTTCTCGTTTGAACTTGCACCATATTAGTTACAAGTTCTAGTTCTGGAACAGTTTTCCCCTGGAGAGTGAAGGTATGTAACAGGCCAGAGAGCAGCCTTTGCTTGTAAAGGTGCTGTGATGAAAGATGGGGAGCATTTCAAGGGGGAAGAAAAACCCACCATAGGGTGGGGGAAATGTTACAGGGGCTTTTTTCCAATTTATTGAAAACTTTAGGATTTTTTCTCTTCTTTTGTAAAAGTTCTGTCAGCAGTTGGAATTTTTATACATTGTGCTAATCCTACCTTTATATAAAAGTCATAAATCTTATAAATTAATGCATCAGGCAGTTACCAGAAATCTTCAGTCTGTTTCTTTTTATGGAGTGATCTGACACATTTTGCAAACAGCAGACCTAGGTGCTCTGCATGAGTTCCAAACTGGATTTGTAGTGATCAGCTCATAGGAATGGACTCTGGCCCTACTTCCAGTCGGGTGAGAAAATGTGGTTTAGGTTAAATGCAATAGTACTGGGAAAAAAGATACGAATTACTGACCTTTTGACATTAGATTTTAAAGTTTAGCAAAATGGTACAGGGGCCCATGAATGTTTTTATTGATACTTCCATTAGTTCCCTAATAATCTTGACATTTCCAGCTACATTACATTTTCTGGGGTGTAGAAGTCTCTTTTTTCCATCTCCCATCTATTCTTCAAGCAAGCAGATACATTTCATGGCTAATTAGCAAAATTAGTTTTGTTGCTTACATTGCTTATGAAATTTGAGGGATATGATTCTGACCTTTCAGCTGCCCTCTGAAAGTGCATGTGCAACTGTTTACAACCATGAGTCACAACTGCTTTGTTTCCTCTGTGAAGAAAATAGACAGTGTAACTTCCAATAATGCAAATATGTTATAGAGGGAAAACAATTTTGCATTTAATATCAAAAAGGCAATTTTTGGTGCTGTAGAGCAATAAAATAGTCTACACAGGGTCTGTCCTAAAAACAGAAGCATTTATGGGCAGCACAGAATAACCAATATACAGGACAGAACTGATTTTTATAAAGGTGTTTTCATTAGGGTATCTCATCTCTGAGATTTTTTTTGAAATAGGCTTTTGTTTTACCTATTTCTAATAACTCTTGCTGACACCCAGCAAGTTCTGAAGTCCTGGAATTCTCTTGAGTTTTTCTGGTACGGGGACAAAAAATTAATTGTTAAATGCTTCCAGTGCGCCAGCCCTGAAGGAACATTCTGCAACCAGATGACACATATAAACTTGCTTCCCATAAGAGAGCAGTCTAGAGCTGAAGGAAAAAAATATAGCCATGTTTTCAATATCAGATGTTCTTAACCCAAGCATCTGGTTTGAAATGCTCCTAATTCAGAAAATGTCATGTTAAGGAAAGTGCAAAGTACTTTAAAATAAGTAGGAATGAATAAGGCAATTTGAAGGAATGGCAAACCACTGGGGGTTTTTTTTGAACACAAGTAATGCCCTGTAAGGGCTGTGGGAAGAGAAGTAGTTTTAAAGGAGTCATTCCTGCTGGTACTGGTGGTACCTGCAGCATCAGTCATGGTGTTCCCAACCTAAGAAGCCAAAATCTTGAACCACATAGATGTCTATTTTCTTGCCTCTAGGTAGCCAGCTTGGGCCTGGGTGGCTGAGAAGAAGAGAATGGAAATTGTGTAACACCAACAAATGCTTTTGAGTGGTGCCCTAAGATTTATTTCTGTATTTTTCAGTGTCTGCTACAATTTTAGGAAGCATGTCTTCACTGGAATAAATCAACAAATAACAACATGGTGAAGGTGTGATATCTCCCTTAATTAATTGCTTCATGGTTTGATCTGTGACAGTAAGTAAAGGGACATAAGTTTGCACAGATGACACCTAAATTTGCAGTTCTGCTGAGAATTTGAAGTTTGGCCACATCACTAGCACAGTGCTTTACAGTAAAAAGCCTTTCTGACCCTCCTCCTAAATGACAATAGAGCTATGCAAATAAGCACCAGTGGATCTAAGCTTTTCAGTGCAGGCCACTGAGTGGGTGTAATTTGCTGGGTCTGGCAGTAGTGAAGCACATTGTCACCCAGATACTAAAGGAAAACATGCAAATTTTTGCCTTTTTTTTTTTTTTTTAATAAACATGCATAAGCCCAGAATAAAACTGAATTTTCTTTTAATACTTTTAAAAGAAATTTATTTTACTGGAGTATCCTTTCACTTGTTTCCTGTGATGGGCTGCTTCAGCTTCCGCTAGTTCAAGTGGCACATGTTTCTGCCAGCAAAAAAGAAGGAAGAAGGCAGTTCCATTCACTGCAAGCTTCCTAGTTTGTACTAGGAGAGAGTTTCATTCTACTTGACCACAGAGGTTATTTCTCAAACAGCCTTTTTTTTTTTTAACTATTCTCTGTGGTGGCTCTTCGAGAAAAGCCAGGAGAGTAATGCCAGGAATGGCTCTTGGTCCCCATGCATGCACATTTTTCTCTTTCCAAGGGGTAAATATTGATCAGTTGGATACTTCCTTGTGGTTCTTGAACCTTAAATTTATGTGAATTGTGGTATTGCAAATAGATGATTTATTTTAGGATCAATCTTTTTGCAGAGCATTCTTGTTCATGAACTTACTTGGGGAAAAAACATTTTAATTACTTTCCTTATAAAGACAGTGTAGAGCACAGGATAAGCCACTTCCTTTGGCAACCCCTTGAGAGATTGCTGACTGCAGATAAATATTCTCTCTCTCGATAGTGTTTTACTTCTACCTCTTTTGAGGTTTTGTTCTTCCCTCTTTTCCTTTGAGCTTCCCTCGGGCTTAGCCACATTTCCTCGGAAGGGATGTTGCTGTGGTTATGCTGTGTCTGCTCATGGAGTAATTTTCTCACAATGAATTTTTTAAAGTCTTGATAAAGTTAAGGATGGAGGTCAAAGACAAAAAGATCTTACTAGTGTTACAGAAGCCAATTCTTGGGCAAAGATGAAAAAATTCCACCTGGGAGCCACTATTTTGTCCTATCCAATCGATGTGCCTGCTCTTTGCACGGAGTTTCTTCAGTCATCTTGGTATGATCCTGCCCAGCTGGAGGTCTCTGTCTCTTCCTTTCCAGTATGTTGGTGGTGTTTTTGTTCACCTGTCTGTGCTGCTCCCACAGAGAGTGTGGTCTCTGAGGAGGAGCCCAGCTGTGGGGTGTGTGCACTGGATGGGCTCTTGTGGCACAGGGGCTCCCAGCTGTGGTCTCCAGAAGGCTGCCTGTAAGTTGCTGCCTCTCTCTGTCTGTTTGCAGCTGCTAAACTGCCTTAAAGACTTCTAAAAACAGACTGAGTGTTTCTCCATTTAGTTTCCAAGCCAGGAACTGCTGTAAGTGCCACTTTTCATGTGGAATGTACATATGTGTGTGCAAATGCACGAGCGCCCGTGCCTGAGTGGGAACTGTGGTGAAACAGGGTCTCCAGGAGAAGATCTACTTTCCTTATCTCCTGCTGAATCAAGAGCTTTAGGGAACACTACCCAGGAATGGGAGGAGTCTTCCTTTTAATTTCTCTTTATGCATCATGGAAGTGAGATTGGATAATGTTGACTGGCAGGTCAGGAAGACGCTTGCTCAAATAAAGATATAGCCCAGGTTTTGAAAACAATTTGGTTCCCATACAGCAGCATCAGAATTCTGTGTATTTTCATTGGCACAATTTTTTTACCAAGCTTGATAATTGTTTTAACTTAATTGTTTTAAGTCCTGTAGGGAAAAGGGAAGGTAACTCTTTGATTAACAGTTCCAGATTGTCTGTAGCCTCAATGGAAGGAATTTTGAGGCTTGTCTCTGAAGCCATAAGTGCAGCATATTTTAGAACTGGAAGCTCACAATATCAATTTAACATGACTTTTTGGATCTCATTATCCCTCCCAAATATCCATTCAGACTCTTTTGGATCACGCAGTGAAGAAATAAAAATGATGTTAACCCCTAACAATAACAACAACAGCACATCACTCTGTCAAGTGTCTGGGGTAGCAGTTCTTCTAGATTTGTACATTTTCATTGAATGACTTCTGTACTCTTTCTTCTGGAGATTTTACTGAGAAAATTTTAGCTCACTGTTTTTATGGCTTTTTTGATTCTTTTCTGGCTTCCAAGCAAGCAGTCTTCCCAGTGCTGGCAGGGGAGGGTTGCAGGCTGGGGGTGAAGAAGGAATCTGTGTCCTTTATTAGAGTTAGGTTGGAATCTTCTCCTTAATTCCTATAAAGTTTTTGGTTTTCCTTAAAAAACACCAAACCAAAAAGCAAAACACTCCCAAACAAAACCACAAACAAAGGAACCCAATTATGGTTGCATAAACATGATTTTTTAGGAACTAAAAAAATCAATTCAAACTTCCCCCTGCCCCCAGCTGTGCCCCAACAGTGAAGCTCACTGCAAAACTCTGAGCATTTCTTTAACCAAGAAATGCAAAGATTTTGAAAATGCACAGTAAATTCCATGATTTTTTTTTGTTTTTGTTTTTTTTTTTTTTTTTTTATTGTAGAGATGTTTCAGTGGAAAGAATTTCAGATAACTTCAGTATTTCTCCCTGCAGTAAGGTCCAGAAGTGATGTGAGCAAAACTCATTGGGAGGACCTTGTGAAGTTTTGTGTAGCAGTTTCCCTGGGGAGGGCTGAGGTGGTGTGATGGGCTGCTGCCGAGCTCGTAAATGCAGCCTCTGCATGGGAAGAGAGGCTGAGCACCCAGAGAGAACAACTGTCCCCTCAGGTCTGTGCAGGTGGCTCCTGGCCTGGGACTACAAACCTGGAGCTGCACGAGACAGGAGGGAAATGGAAGCAAAGGGGAGGGGAGCCAAAGCAATGCTCGAGGCAGACAGTCATGGGAATTGAGATGAAGCTGTCAGGAGCAGGGATGAGTGAAACCTTGAAGTCGGGGAGCCTGCTCTAATTCGAGAGGAATGGTTCTCTCCAGCCAGCTCATGGATTTAAGTGGAGTAGCTAGAGGGGCAGGTGAAGTTGATCTCAGGCCAGATTAATCCCTAATGGGATCTTGTTGGCATCATTGTGCTGTCTTCCCTCCTTTTCAAGCTTCAGTGGAATTCCTTCAAAGATGTACTTTGCCCTTCCAGCTCTTGTTTTACAAAATTCCACTGAATCATCACGTTTTACCAGATGCTCCTTGGAGCCTCTGCCCTGGATTACATCACTGGTGTCAGGACAGCAGGGTCAGGTTACTGGGAGAGTAGGTTTCCTTATAAAGAAATTGTCATACTCGTGAAATGTTTTGCTTAATGAAGTTATGGCTGTAGCTGTAAATTTGCAAGTATTTACGGAGCCGAACAACTGAACAGATCAACAGCAAAACCTCCATTTCTGTGTGAGTGGGAAGCTTGGCAAACTGGTTCCCTTACTCACTCACTCAAATGTTTGAGAGTCAAGTTCTCTTTCCAGCTTTGTCACCAACACACCTGGTGACGTTGGATGTTTCATGTGGCACCCATGTCCCCATCTCCCAGCCCAAAAAGCAGGAATGGCAGTTATCTCTGTGTGCTGTTAGGAAGCATGTAGTGTTACTGGATGGTGCTAGGTAGCCAGACCTTATTGAGCTGACACATATTTGATCTGATTCTAGTAATAACAATTAGATCTAACAAAACTTTACTGGGATAGATGGCCTTGGGTAAAGAAAAAGAACAGATTAAGAGGTACCAGGAGAGGTACATATCACTGGAATCTAGCTGCATGTCAAGCAAGGAATGGATATGTATTTCTGTGGGAAACCACAAATCCTTTATCAACAGAACTGACAAGTCATCCTTGAATTTTTAATCTACAGAATGGCCTTATTAACTTTAAATTTGCCTTGTATTACAGCATGCGAGTTCAGATGCAGACCTGAACGTTTTTACCACATGGAAAACATTTCAGTGAAAAGATGGAAAGCATTATTCTGTAAATGCATTTATTAGCAGCACAAACTGGAACAATTGAGCACGTCAGGTCTCAGTTTGATTGCACCGTGTCCCTTGAGTTTGTTGGTGATGGTTTAAGTGTAGCTAAAAAGGTACAGCAGTTTCATCAAAGAAAACTGTACCATANTTTTTTTTTTTTTTTGGTCACATACTACTATGTCTTGAATAATGGATGTTTTGCCAGCTGACTTTTAAAAATTTAATTTCCTATTATTAAGGTGTTAAAATATTACACTGTGTTTGGCCAGTGGTCATAAAGTTTGTAGCCAGAATCTTGTTCAATTTCATGTTTAATCATACTGATGCTAATAAACTTAACTTCAGAAATCCAGTTTGTGAACACCACTGTGATTATACCTGAAATGGAAACAGGTTTCCAGATTTTTCAAGGGAATCTTGCTAGGAATAACCTTTCTCCTTGTTTACACAGGGGAGCTCAGCTGTTATGAGAATGAAATTATTTTAGACCTCTTAAATAAAATTTCTATCTTTTTCATTAACAATACACTGAGAAGTGGGATATTTGCTTCCAGGCAGTAGAAGGGTTGTGTCAAGATGGACTCTGTGAGGGCAAATTAAGCACAGATCCACCTGCTTCTTTTGCAGTGTGATTGACATTTTCTGTAATTGAACAGGACAACCAAATTGACCTAAGTCTGCATGTTTCTAATAATAAACTGGAGTCAATAAACAAAAGCCACATATACAGAAACTGCACCTGTTGAGGAAATCACTTTTCATTTTGAGCAGCGTCAGATGCCTGCTTAGCAGCTTCAGACCGTTCATGTATTCACTGCCCTGAAATGTCATGTTACACACTGAAGAAAATGCAATGAGGGTGCTAATTAAAGGATGGCAACTGAAGGCCTCCAGATGATGCAAGGTTGGTGTTAGGGTTTTTAGTGCCGTGCTTGAAGAATGGTGGAAGCACTCATCAGCTGTTTGTGTCGGTGCCTTTCTATTCCTTCCCAAACTCTCCTGGCCCAGCTGCCTGAGGCTTATGTTGGCATCCCTGGTAGCTTTCCCAGATGCATTTTGTTTGGTTGCTCCATGTACCATGTGTTGAAAGAAAAGCTTCTTTTTAGGAGACTGAGCAGGGGCAATAAGTGAAGGTGAGCAGGGTGCCTGGATGAAGGTCTGAAGGTTCTGCTTAAGCACAGCATAAGCTTCGTTGCTTTTTATTTACTGCTTCTTGAGTGTTGTTTGCTCTGAGGTTGCTGTGAGATTTTTCAGTACCTCAGAGGAAGTCAGTTTTCAGACCGTTCATGTAGTCTGTTTTGTGTAATTTCTATTTAGAGAACGTTTAACGAGTGATAAATAATTTCCAAATGTATCTATCATGCATTAATGCTTCTGTTGCATCAAAAGAAAACATTTCAGCTGAGCTTATTCCAGAGCCTTGGCATTACAAAGCCTAGAAGCCAGATGACAGGCATCACCCTGAGGTTGACTCATGTTTGGTGCAAGCAGATGTGGACATGCACGCACGGGCACAGCATCCCCCTCCCCTTTGCTGGTGGGGATCTGGGGTGGGCTCTGTCCACACTGTGTCAGCGCATACTGACACTGCATCACTCTGAACATGACAGATTGCACACTGAGCGCCAATCCAAACAAAAGATGAGCACAAAAGGGAAGAGCTGATCATTTATGAAGCAAAGCAATCTGGGGAAAATCCCTCAAGGGCAGCGCAAACATGGGAACGGTTTCCAGCTATGTGAATGGCTTAAGATGGATTGCAGAGCAAAGTAAAATCAATCTGTGCCATGGACAAGGTGTTCATTTGGAACAAACTTCAAACTGACAACAACCAGGCTTCAGAGAAAAAGCAATACAAATTGCAGCTTTGATACACAAGATAGAACTTCCTTCTGTGCATCAGAAAGCAGAGTATGGTCAGAAACACAGAGCCTGCTCCAGCAAAGGCTCAGCCATGGGAGACATCCCTCTGGAGCTGGGATGTACTGTGTGTACACTAGAACCAGTGTCCTGACTGTAAGACAGACTCAAAACATTTTTTCTCTTTCTCTCATAAGCCCCTTTTATCTTCCCCCCAGACCTGGTTAAAGTTAGGTCTTGAAAGCAGACACCAAGCTTGATCTGAACAGCCAGTGGGGCAGGTGTGCTCTGATACTGAGCACTGTTTTTCTGTACTTGCACATGCTTTACAAGCCAGCCTGAGCAGAGGGGCTGCTCTGCCTGTGCAGGCTGGCACACAGACACTCCACACAGCACGTCATAATTCCCTGACTCATTAAAGTCACCCGTGATCCATTAAGTGATCAGTATCCTAAAGTTTCTAGAGTTGGTTCCCAAACTGTGAGAATCTGCTAGGAGGTGACTTGAGATACTTGAGAGTTTATTTCTTTTGGTTTGAGCAGAGAGGTTCTCTTAATATACACACATTAAAAATCAGTGGTGTTGTTAGTCTTCCCTAAGAAAAATAAAATATGAAGGATTCCTTAAAATGAGGCTTCTAGGCAAAGGTAGATCTGGGTCCAACTTGGATCTGACTTTGTGGTGAAACCTGCGTGGCAAACTGGTGGGAAAGACTGAACTAGCAAGTGTCTTCACAGAGGACTGATTAGGTGAACTGAAATTTGAGTATTGAGTATGAAGATTGACTAATAATTTTTTTCTGTGAGTCTAATTTAAAAACTGACTTGGGTGTGTCACTCTGCCATCAAGAACTGGAAGGAGCACATTCGTTGTTAAAATCTTAGACTAGTGGAGATGTTACTGGATTGGCTGTTTAATGCTTTTCTTCATTTAACTATATTAGTTCTTTAGTTAGAAGGATCCACTTGCCATCAAACCTCCTACTGTACATTATTCTATTTAATGAACTGAAAGATTTTAATTTTCTTTCATTTTTCCTTTGTGTCACAACATGAGATTAGAATCAATGACTTATTTTTATCTTCAGGAGGTCAGTCTTCTCTGCTTACTTTAATCTTTCAGCTTCATTCATTTTGTATGGCAATATCCATGGTGCATAACTATGTGCTTTCCATGCAACCTCAGCCCTCACAAAAGCTAAATAGCAGATTATCTCTATATACTTTATTTATCCATGCCTCTCATGCTCATCCTTGATTCTAGGAAGAGCTACTTGTAATAAAATAAATTACTGAGTACTTGTTAATGTAGGATACATTTTTTTTTCTTTTTAAGTTTTTTTTTTTTTACCTGGTCAAAGCTGAGAGTGGCTGAAGCTCTGGCTCCCTCAAAATGCCTGCAAATAAGTGCTTAAGTGTTTATACATCTAAAATACGTGCTCTTTTGGCATCTGAAGTCAGGGATGTGAGGTTGCTCAGCCCTACCTAATGATACAGTATTACCCTCAAGGTACTTTTATCTCAGAAGCTGCTACTATTTTTGCTGCTACAGTCAAAAATACGGAAGGAGCTTTACATAAAAGCAGACAATGTCAGCATGCCACGAGAAAATCATTGATGAGACAGACTATTCTATCCTATAATTTTGATTCTTTTTATAATGTAGAAAAACTTAATGGCTTTAGTGTAGTTTATATCAAAAGATTATTTCTGAGAGCCTGGATAAACATTGCTAGGACCTACATTTCAACTTTCAAGTGTTTAACAAAGAATTATGGGATTGTCCTATAACCATGAGCTAAACTATGGGAACTTACATTTTCCTTTTTGCAGGATAGTTCCTCTTAAAATTATACTCTGAACAATGGCTTATTTTCTTGTGCCAGTACTTGATTCCAAATACTGTGGCTTGGCAGCAGGCAGGTCTCAGATTTCAACCACATGTATTTCAAAAAAATCAAAAGATCCTTATTTGGCACTCCGCTCACATATCTTAAAAAGCTGTGTTTGTGTGTCAGATTTAAAAATAATTGAAACCAGGGGTGCAAAACCTGAACTCTTCTTCCAGGATGTTTTGACTTCAGTTGCTTCCAAGAGCACTGAAGGGAGCAGAATGGAAACCGTGTGCAGCGCGAGGCACTGACAGTGCATGGAGAGACTTGATGGGATGGACACACGTGGTGCCACAGTGGCCTTTCCAGAAGTATTCATATTTGTCTTTCATCGTGCATTTGAAACGAAGGTATCCACACAAGTGCATGCTTTCCTGGCAAAACCCCGTGCAAATTCCATGTGGTACAGAGGAGGAGTGCTCTGTGTAAGGGAGTGGGGATTTTTGCTGACCCAAGAGTGGTTGCTGTATCTGTTTGTGCAGAAATTTAAGGCTGGGAGTGTGTTTCATGTGGAGCTGAAATGGATGAGGGAATTATGATGGTGACCTACATTAGAACAGAGGGACAGAGGTCAACATCCTTATTTTTCAAAAATGTCTCTTTGGAACTGTAATACCTATGAATTACATTTTTTGGCTGTTTAGGTAGAAGACACAATGTACAAGAGGATACCTCTTTATTTTTTACACTGTTAATAGAAATATTTGGAAAAAAATTATGCAGACTCATAGCTGGCCTCCAGTAACCCATTATGGAGAATCTTGTCCTTGTTCCCTTGGAATTTTTTATTTCACCCACAAAGAATTATGTGGAAGATTGAGTCCCAATCTTCTGCAAGTAAAACATCCACCAAGGGAATGGCTCAGAACAGACATGAGGGGAGCTTGCTTCTGCTCACTAGTTATAGGTGAGGCAAAATATCAAGTAAGAAAGTTATCCCAAAAATGATCAGTTAAGACACAAACTCATAGCCTGTTATGAATTGTCCTACAGTATAATTTAATGAAAAATGCAAATTAAAGCTGACACGTACCCAGCATTGTTTTTCCACCTTTCCGTAACAAAGATTGTTGTGTGGCTGGTGATGACCCTCACAAGCCTTACTTTGCTCTGGATCTCTTGTGCTTCCAAAGGATGCAGTGATGCAGAGAACAGCAAAGGGTCCCAAATGAAAGAGTTACAGGGCTGGATCAGATATTCTCCGTGACAAATATGTGATGCTGTCAATGTCCACACCACAGAATAAATGAGAAAAAAAAAAGTGAAAGCTGAAAGAAGTAGAGAAGCAACACAGTCATCTACTGCAACTGAAGGGATTCTTTGTTCACTCATATTTTGGGAAAAAACAACAACAAACCAAACACCAGAAACACAAACCAAAGCTGGGAAAAAACCAGCAAATTCCTACACACTCACTCACTCATCTTTTGTAGCAGAAGTAAAGAAAAGAAAAAAAACTATTTACCAGATGGCACATTGAAGTTTGATTCTATGCCAGGCTTGGGCCTTCCATGAATTCTTTTCAGTGTTCTTTTAAGTTTGCTAAGGGTTCTGCTTGCACAGAAAACTAATGTGAGCTATTGTGAATTCCAGTCACTTACTCATTATTGGAAAGAAATCTCAATGACCAAGAAAGAGGAAAACAAAAACTTTGAAATACAAAGTCTATTCTGGTTATTTGTGTTTTGGGGTTTTGTGTGGTTGGGTTTTTGGGTTTTTTTTGGGGTTTTTTTTTTGTTTGTTTGTTTTTGGTTTTGTGATTTTTTTTTTTCTAAATCTAATCTTTCTTGTCAGTCTAATATGTAGATATACATATAGGTATAAACAGAGTAGATTTCTATGACCAGTGATGAGTACTTTGTCAAATACTTACAGATTCTTTTCCATGAGTTTTACTAGAGGTTCAGTTTGAGTTTGGGCCAAAGAGGACTTTGAATTTGGAATTAAATCAAATTTGAATTAATTCAAATAGGTTGAATTCATTATTATGTTCCTCTTCTTGGCTTCTTATCTTAACTTATGGTTTCCAGTATGTTGTTTCTATTGCTTCGTAGGTATCCTTAACTGAGAAAGGAGTCATTGTGAGAAGATTGTGACCTTTGAGGCACCTTGGTTCAGTAGCTCAGCAGAAGCTGTATTTCTGAGACAGGGAAGATTTCACAGGGCATGAGGAGTTGGATTAAAACAAAAACCAAAATCCATCTTTTCCTCCAGACAGACAAAAGGACAAATATTTCCCTTTTATCCTCCCCTTCCCACCCTGCCCCACCCTAAGAATGTGCATAAACAGTATTAAAACTAAAACACCAAGGGAAAAAAAAAATCAGAAGGGTTCAAGCTGGCCTGGCCTGAGAACTACTTGATATTCTTGCATATACATCTGCTTAGTTTTACTGTGCCTGACAGCACGTAAAAGGCAGAGGCATTCAATGTTAACATCAGTGTAAACATGAAATATATTTTATTTCACAAGGGATGACTCTTCTCTATTAATCTCTTTTCCTTACTGAAATATTTTCCCTATTGTTGGCTGGTGTCTTCTATCTTTAGTTAAACTTTGTTGCAGGGCTAAAATGGAGGAAGTGGATGGAATACGGATATGATCTCTAAGGGAAGTGTGAGTTTTGATTGAATGCTTTGGTCCTCTTTAGCTAGAAGTGGTGATACTCTCCTGACATATATTACCAACAGCTAGATGTGGTTGTGAATTGCAAGCTAGCCAAGAAGTCAGTTCGAGTTTGCTTTACAAAAGAACCTCTCACTCCAGTTTATTCTCCTCAAAGTGCCTGCGAGATCTGCCCACGTTTTCAGATCCTGAATATGTAGGTAGGTTTCAGTAACTTCCACAAGCAGTCAACTCTTCATCTTTCTTAAGATTAAGTATGTCAAGTGTGTGGGGTAGATATGCACTTCCCATATTTTGGTGCCCTTCTGGGAGATGAAGAATAAAGGTTGTTTGTTTGTTTTTTTTTTCTTTCTAAATGTGGCGCAATTAGCACCATGGAGGAGAGAGCCCTGCAGCATTTGTAACCTAGCAAGTCATTGGAAAGCTATTGCATGGTTAGTTCAGCTTCTCCCTTTAGGAAGGAGGCTTCTACAGCACAAGGCACTTGTTGGTGTTGTGTCCTTGTAGCCTGTTGCAACTTGGAGTGGAATGTAACCACAGTAGAATGATTTTCTTTTTTTTTTCGTTTTTTTAAGTTGAAATCTGGTGGAAATAGATTCTGGAATTGCAAGCAGATTCTTGATGTAGCATCTGACTTGCTGCAGTATATGAGGCATCATTCCTTGCTCCTGTCCTCTCTTGGGAAGAATATTAACTGTGAGAGAGCAAAGATGAGTAATGAACCTCCAAGGGCAGTTGTGGCCCCACAACAAACATGGACTGTAAATCCCCTGGGTCCCTGTCCAGCCTCTTTTAGGGGCAGTTTAATAAATCCTACCTGGAGTCCAGCTGTAATATAAATACAGATGGGCAAGCTAGGCATGAACTGCTTAATTTAAGTAATTTGTTTTGACACCCATCTTCTGAATTTCTTCTCACTCCCTGCTACTGCCACAAGGCCCTTTGTCCTATCAGTATGCAACTCCACTTCCTAATTTGTTAAATGACTGCTCCAGCAGTGAAAAGGAACCCACAAAGGCTCTGTACAATGAAAATTATTTATTGCTATCACTTGAAAATTAGCCCACCCATGGATCTGTTGGGGGTGATAAAATTTAATTCTTTGCTCATTGTTGAAACGTCTGGTAGCACTAAAGAGGGAGATGTCAAAAATCATTAGGAAAACAATATCTCATGAAAGACACTGTAGTTCCAAAGTCACTGCCTGCTCCCCACCCTGCATGGTGAATTCCATAGTTTACTAGCTGCCTGTTGGTGCTCCTGTTTCACTGATCTTTGCAATTGGCAATGGATTTGTGTACAAAATTTAGTGACCCAATTAGCTCAGTGCATTTTTACTCTACCTTTGCTCTGCAGCACCCAGTTTCCTCAGCTGGGGAAGCAAAACTGTAGAACTGTTTCGTGAACTGGATAAAAGAACTGCTCCCATTTAAAAATACTCCTGGAACTGTTTTATTTTCCTTGTCCTTTGATACACTTCCAGCAATCTGACTGACACTTGTTCTGCTACTACAGCTACAGGGGCAAAAAAACCCCACAATGCCTAAGACGAAGCAGAGAGGATTTTCTAACGAGAAGGAGCTGGGTGTTATGGCTGGGCTGGGAATACTTGAATGTGATACTCACCTGGAGGATAGAACTGTGCTCTGGGACTGATTAGTTATCACCTTGGACAGGGCAATGCAGAATTGCTCAAGGCCTTTATCAGGTGACTTTGATGGCTTTGGTCTGTCTTATTTGCCTTCTTTAAATGCCAAGCACCCAAGAGCCACTAAGGCAGAAAAGGCAAATCTGTGGTGCCTCCACCACGTTTGGAAACTCCTGCTCTAAGTGAATGCTTTCTTCCACTTTTCTGTTTTTCTTCATCCACCTAATCTACATCTGCAGAAAGCTCTACAAGGCTTTTACAATGCAATCCAGGATCATTACATCTCGGTGAACAAATTCACATCTATTGTTGATATATCTATTACCTGTCAGTATTTTATTTCATAGCAGAAGAGGCTGCTAGTTGGAAGGATGCATTGCCAGATTTATGTATTAAAGACACATGCAAAAGTGTTTACTTGGGAAAATTATTGTTGCTTTCCCCCTCACTTTTTTGTTGGTTAGTGGGGTTTTTCTTTGTTTGCTTGGTTGGGTTTTGTTTTGTTTTAGGGTTGGGTTTTTTTTGCTGTTGTTGTTTTGTTTTTTGTTTTAATGGCTTTGACTTTGAATATTTTTACCTAGAATTATCCTCTTCTAAAGCTGGTGCTCCAGGGAATGAAGTACGATGAGCCAGACTCTTGGGTGGAATTTAACGCTGTGGCATGTGTTTGGACTGACTGAATATAAGTAATTGGAAATGCAGGATATTTGGATACTGTTCATTTCTAGGGTTTAGTAAAGCTTCTTAGCACGCTGTGCTTTAAATAGAAAATAAGTTGAAATATCTCCTCTCAGACTGGAGTTTCTCCAGCTCCTGTCTGCTCTAAAGGTCTGTGCCAGGATGCTGGATTCCTGAAATCTGGTGCTGGAAGTGCAGCCATATTTTGACTCTGTGCTCTGATGTGATATCAGTGCTGACACCACCCAGCTTTTGTGGTGTGTGCTGCACTGTTGCTGCACGAGCTGAGCTACAGGCCACGAATGCACATTGGCTGCAGCCACCTGTATTTGTACCTCACATTCACTGTGCTGCTGCTGCACAGCTCTCCTCCTGATGCATGTCCTGGCCTTCCACAAATGAGAGCATTTTATGCCAGTGCTGACAAGAAGCTATTTATCACCTGAAAACACACACGTTTTGAACATTTTAATGCATGTGTAAGTGATAAACATTTTTTTCTTATGAAATAGTCAATATGTGCATTGGTTAGGTGTACTTAGTCCACTTCTATTTATAAGGTCTCATAAGATACTCTTTGGTATTTTAAATATTGTCAAATTATTTGGGAATGTTTATGGATCCTTATGGGAAAAGATGTATCTGAAAGTCAGAATTGAGAACTCAGGGTGAAGGAAATCTCTAGTTTGATTTTTAAATCAAGTCATCCCCTGTATTGCTGTCCTTTTTGTAAGGCATGTATTTTTTTTTTCTTCAAAGCAGTATCATGCAATTATTTGTCTGGATGCCTATTAAGGGTCATAACATGAGCCAGTCATTAGGGATTGATTGATTTTTTTTTTTTTTGTAGCTTAGATACCAAAAAATGGTAACTATTTGGGATCATTTGTGGTTACTGAATTTACTGACAGTGGCAACCACTCAATGCACTTTGCTTTACAGTGTCTGATGGGGTTGGATGTAATACTTAACCACTGTCCTGGCTCCTGCAGGTTACCATGTAGGAGTGGGGTATGTGAAGGTCCTTGTGCCTTTTGCCAGAGATATATCTACCAGCTGGACTTGGAATCTCTCTGTTCTAGGTAGCTATAACAGCAAGCGTCAGAATTTGAACATTTTGGGTCTGCACCAAAGGGCAAAATAAAGATAAAAAAGGCTGAAAACAGATATCCTCTCTGCCCACTGGTCCTTGCAGGAGCCTTGTTTGCTCCTTGCTCTCTGTCCACCAATTTTTCATGGCTATTTGATTTATAATAAACTGTATTTAGTCCCCTCTAAGATGTTAAAGAAAAAGCTTGAATTTCTCTCTTCCCCAGGGCCTGGATTTTTTTCCCTGCTCCTTGCAGAAGTGCCCCAGTCACCACCCCTATGCTGTAGGCTGTTGTCTCTTTCTTCTGAAGATACTCCCCTGCCTCAGAAGGAGTTCCAGCCGGCCACAGGTAATCTTTTCCCCCGATGCATCTGTTTAGAAAGCAGAAAAAGTGATGCCAAATAATACACAGTCAGATTGGATGCACCCTTCACAGTTTGGCAGACGCCCCATCAGTGCCCATAAATGTGAAAGAAACTGCAGCAAAGGAGTCAGTCTTTGGTGAGATGAACTGGTGTGAGATCTCCCTGAAGAAACTCTCACTCCAGCAGAGAAATGTTCTACAGTTTGTGCCCAAAGCATCTATTTCTGTGTGCAGTGGAGAGTCTTAAGTGATACATTCCTCTCCACACTTCCTCTGCCCCTCTTAGCACTGATTCTGGTGGGTGGGGCCTCTCTTACAGTCACTGAATGTGATGCAGAAACACAAATGTGACAATTCCAGATCATCCTTTTGTGGCCATTGTTTTGTGTCTCAGTCTTTCACCCTCTCAGCCCACTCAGTTTAAACCTGCTGGGGGAAACTCAGTGATACCACCTGAACACAGAAAAACTTCAGCTATAGAGGTAACTCTGCTATAAAGCAAAATGTGCAAAAATACTTTAGTTTTGAAAGTGTTTGGGAAACAAAGAAACTCTGTGAAGCTGAAGTCCTCATTTTGATGTAGCTTAGGGGGAAAAGAGTGTAAGAAAGTGGGGAAATTAAGGCTAAAGGAAATGGAAGGAAAGCAAGTTGGTTTACTGGGTGCAGGGCAGTGATTTCAGAGTTGAACTAGTCCTCAGAGGACGAGATGCAGGTACATCAGCATAGAGCTCTGCTCAAACTAAATGATCACCACTAAGAAACTGTGTAAAAATGTGCCTTTTTTTTTTTTTTTTTTCCTAGGGGAGCTATGACTTAGTGTCTTAGTTCATTAGCTTGTTTATTGGTAGCAAAGTCATCCCTGCATGGTCCTGAATAACAACATCAGCATAAGGATGATGTATTTCATAGTATACAAAACAAATTTTTAATTTGTGACTTTTGTGTTTCATTTTTTAAATTTATTTGACTTGTTACTTCACTGAGTATATAACTACCTCGAACCAGTTGGATTGGAAGAACCAAATTCCTTATATTTTTTGTGAAATGACTGCCAACAATAACATATTTGTTTATTCATATTGTTTATTTATTTTTTTTAAATGAGTGGATTATTTTGACATATATTAGAGAAGTCAAATAAGAAAGTTTTTGCTCATGTGATATATAGTGCTTATGAAAGCTGAGAGCTTTAGCACATTGTAGATTAGGAATTTTAATTTATAATGTATTATATATACACTATAAAGTGGATGTGTAGTGAGCAAAAGCAATATTACAGTTTTAGTCACACTTTATCAGTCTGTTTACCTCTGTCTCCCTTTGAAAGATCATCTCAAAATAAGTAAGAAAAGCCTTTTGGCCATGTCCACTGAAGTGCTGGTTAAGGAGCATCCCTTCCTGCTGGGAATTAGATTAATTTTATCCAGGTATCTGCCTGGTTGTCAGACTTATTCTTTACTCGTATGACACTCGAACTGAGGATTTTACAGACTATGTGAAAGAAAGAGCCCAGTCCTTGGGAGCAAAAATCTCATTTCAGACAGAAGTCAATGCCTGAGAGGAGAAGTGCATATGTGTGGGGGCAGGAAAGAGCAGCGAGAGGAAGGGTCAGGGTTACAATAATAATGATGTTCAGGTTCATTTGGGTGCACTTCTTGAGTTTATTACTGCTCTACTTAAACATAAAACACCACCCCATTTTTTCCTGACCAGCCTCTCCTTTACCCCAGTGACTTATGCAGTAAATGTGAAGCAAGGGAAGAGGAGATGTGATTGCTGAGGATTAGCATCTGTGCAGCTGGAGGGAGAAACAGCTTCTTTCTGGCAACTTGATATTGGAGACAGAGCTGGGAGGCAATGCAGGACTGAAATAGGCTGCCTTTATTGACAGAGAGGAGGAGTGATACCAAGGGGCATTTAAAGCCATGGCAAATAGACAGTGGTGATATTGGGGATGCAGGACAGTATTTTAAATGTGAGCTGTTATATATAAATTAAAAAATATCTACATATACACACACATACCTATATATGTATGTATGGTTGTGTTTTGGGGTTTTTTCCATGCAAAATTAGAAAAAGATGAGCAGGCCTGGGCTTCAGAATGGTGTTTAGTCCCTTTGAAACACCTTTTCAGCCATCTATAATTCATTAGGTTTAACACTGAAAAAAGTCAAGAAATGGAGCCCATTATTTATATTACAGTAATTCAAGCTCATGTTTGTAAAAACCTGGGTAGGGGGCATAAAGGAGAAGGCTGGAGGACAGCTCAGATGAGAGCTCAGCCAAGCTGTACTCTAGGACTGCATCTCCTCATTGTGATAGATCACCTGAATGCTGCATGTATGGAATTTAAAGTCTCTTGGAACCTCCTTTTTTAATAAATTGATTTCAGATTTAAATTTTGTCAGCTCGTAGTAGCTCCTTCCAGTGCTAGTGCCACACATTCTTTGCATACAACACTGAAGGGCTCTTCTCTCAGCCTTTGGGTGTTATGTTTAAGGACCAGGGGAAAAACAAAGGGAAAAAATGTGACTACTGCTTAAAAAACCCACAACCACCCTCCACTCCATACTCAGTGAGTAACAGTTTATTGGCTGTAGTTGGCTTCTGAAATGCCTGGAACTTCTGTTGCTCTGTTTAAAAATAATGTGAACTAGGCACATAATTTTTTTAAGCAATTATACCTTTTTTGTATTCCATCTCACCCCCTCATTGTTCAATCTTCAGGTTCTGCAAATGTGTTCAGTTCTCCCCTGCCAACAATATGAGGGAAACAACTTCTTGTACAAAGGAATTGACCAAATGCCTTAATGCATTTTGCAAAATATTCTACTCTTTGCTGAAATTGTTGATCCTTGCTGGACTTCTACCCCAGATAATTATTTTATCTTTCCTCCTTTTTCTTTTAAAATTTCCTTTCCACTGACAATTTTTTGTTGTTTTTGCGACCCTCAAGGAAGGCTTCCCCAACATTCAGACAATCATAATTCTTTTCCTTAAGTCAGCAGCAACACATCATGACTTCTGCAGAATCAATAGTAAAATTATGCTGTATGAGAAAAGAAAGAGTGCTGAGACTTCAAAAAGTGCTTAAACCATAATGGAGAAAGTTCTGGATCTGGTGATTACCTGGATCTCCAGCCAGCCTCTTGGTGATAGGGTTATCTGTTTTGATTTTCAAGTGTTGTCTCAGTTTCCAAACAGACTGCAAGGAGAGTCTATGCTCACTGAGTCTGCTGCTAGCTAAGCTTGTGCTTTATTTCTTGTAGATCACATGCCTTATTTATTTAATACCATTCAAGTGTTGCTCTGAGAACAGTTTCAGCAGTTTCCTTGTGAGCTTTTCCAGCTCCCTCATTGGCGTGGTGGTTCTATTCTCCCTGTAAGAAAATATGATCATGTGATTTCTTCTGGAGAAAGGAGATGTGATGATTCTGGTATCCAAAGTGTCTGACTGAAGGAGTCTGAGTTGCCTATACACTGATTTCTCCCAGAACTTAGTGCTTTACATCACCTCAGCCCAGGTCCTTTTCATACCTACTGCAAATAATAACTAAGTGCTCCAGCAAATCAGACCTCACCATATGAACACTTTAAAATAATGCTAGCTGGGAAAACCTTAATTTAAATGGTAGCCCAACATCACATACCATATTTTTTTTATTTGCCAAATATAGCTCGACAAAATTTCCAGTAATGTTTATTTTCCCTCTCTCTCTGTTTTTCTACCATTTAGAGTGTCATATAGTAGCAAGTACTTAGTGATCACTCCTGCCATGAGTGATCCTTACAAGAGGGATAAACCACATAGGAGGCATAGAAGCTTTTATATCTAAAGAGTTCAGCCTTCCAATCACTTCTGTCCTAAGACTTTCTCGCAGAAATTTATTGAGAGGTGCCCAGATGGTACATTAAGGCTGTTTTGTTTTGCAGATTTAACTGTAGGCTTTGAAATTTGGGCTGTTTCAAAGGGCACATCTTTAGTCCTCCTCTCTGATTTCTATTCGCGTTGCAGTGTTCGCACTCGCGCGGCGCGTTGCGCGACACCCAGAACTGATACGTGTGCGTGTGTACTCGGGCTGTTTGAATTAAACCACGCCACTTGTTCATTCCTCTGGGCAGCACACCATGCAGACAGCTCGGGATCATGCAGGATGAGCAGCCCCATTCCCTGCTGGCCAAAAGGAAAGCATCTCTGGGATGGGCCGTCGTCCCGCCGATAAGCGGCCGGCCATGTGTCGGCTTCGTCGGCACATTTCGGAGGATGGGTGGTTTAATGAAGGCCAAGGTCGAGGGATAATTCATCCCGTGCCGTGAGGTTAACCACAAGCCCCTCAGCAATCGTGGCCCTCGCTGCTGCAGCAGATGTGCTGGAACCCTGCGCTGGGACTGGAGGTTTGTCAGCGCTCTGCTCCTCCCGCCCTTCGCTCGTTGTAAAGCACGCACCCGTCCCGCTGCCAAAACTTTTAATAAAAAATAGATTTGCGTCTGCTGTTTCCAGAGTCTTTATCAACCTTCCAGCCAAAGTCAGAGTAATAAAGCCAGAGAACATCTAAGCGTGTGCTCTGCAGATGATTGATTTCTGCTCTCGGGATGTCTTCAAGGCAGGGGCTCCCACCATTATTTTTACATGGTGTGCTGCAGGGGACTCCTGAAAGCCCCTTTCCTCCTAGTTGCACAAAACATTTGGGATCATTTTTTGCCTTTGAAGTGAGTAATTTCTCAGTAGAGAATTTGTTCTTTCTGCAATAGGTACCTTGTCATTAAGTTTTGGATGAATACTCTTTTTATTTCTGGATTTCAAAATTTGTGTTAGATATTAGAAATTACCATTAAAGAAAGACTTTCAGCAGGCTATCCTTGTGAAAAAATCTGCTCAAACATTTAAAAAATCCCCCCAAACCTTTTTTTATTGCTCTTTCTTCCACACAAGACAAGATCACTATTACATCCAGCTGCTATACTTTATACAGGTTAGGTAAGGGAAAAAACCCCACCCCAAATCCTAAACCCACTGAGGTAACATATATTGAAGATTAATGTTTAATTAGTTTATCAAATGTAAACTTCTGTGGGAGTACCATAAAGATGGGGAATGAAGATAATCTAACTTTAAAATGCTATCCAGCTGTTTGTTCTTGCTCCTCACCTGGGACTTGCAGCCTTCTCACTTGAGATGCTGGAATTTTGTGTGTAAACATTCCTCACCTGTTCAGTGCAGAGTAAAATGTGTTATCTATAAGCTTAATCCCCTGTCTCACTTTTCAGTGAAACTCAGAGGGTCCATTCCCATCCCAGGGAAGAGGCTGCTGAGGGTGGTAATGAGGAGCTGGAGGTAAACACTTTTAAAGCTAGGACCTTAATTACACATTTGTTCACCATGTCCTTGATCTGATAGAGCTAAAACCTGAACCAAACTGAAGCAAAGGTGATGTAAGGGCAAAAGCAAAGCATTTGTGCTTTTAGAGCTCTAGTTTAAAGCAGTGTATTTTCTTTGTATGAATGAGGTGCTTCCAATCTGCAGGAGCCTTATTTTCGGGTAATGTTGAATGCATGTTTTTTGTCGACCCTCCTAAGAAAATATGTTCAGGTGGGAAAGGAATGGATAGGTTCTTCAGTCTTACTTTCTGCAGGACCCATATCTACCCACAGGCTGCTGGCATGCAGGGAGCATGTTTGTGAGAATCCTTCTTAACAGATTAGCAGGAGGTCATTGACATTGAGGGCAATGCTGGGAGAATGAACCATCTTGACTTCAGGAAGTTCTGAGCTTCTCCAGATATCCCTTGCTCTTGCTCCAATATTTTTGAATTCCTTTTATATTTGTTGTCAGTGACACAAGTATAATGTACAAAACTTTCAGTATTTTAGTGTGAAAAACTGGGACCCAAATACTTCAGTTAAAGTAACTCAGATATTAACAATTCTAACTATTAGACATCTTATTATATGCCTTCCCTCAAGCATTCAAGTTTGACAGTGCAGTGCTAAATTTTCATTTATGTACTTAATCCTCCTTTTTGGAACTTGCCAACTGGAACAGGATAATGCTAACATTTTTAGCAAAAATGTTTATTCTTACATTAAGATTATTTTGTTTCCTCTGCAAGGAGAAGCAAGAATAGAATAGATATTGGGTTACTGGAATACTGCTCAACAGTTTGTTTGTAAGCATTCTGGGGTTAATCTGGATATAGTAAATGTAGATGTTTTTCTCATTTGTATAGATGTGTTTGTGTCCATAACAATTTGAGGCAACTTTTTAATTTGATGGCTTTATTTAACTTTTCAGGTTACTGTTCAATATAAGAGTTTACAGTCCTCTTTGGCCCAATCCTATTTTCACTTTTATTTCAGTAAATTAGGAATAAGTGGGTAAATTACTTCACAGCTTTGATGGTTGTACCATTGTGTAACGCAGTGGAAGGCTGGGTTGGCACTCCTGACTGTCACGAGTAAATGGTTCCATGTGGATGAAATGGACACAGATTAGGATTGAGAAATTTGCAAAGTGAAGCTTGGAGACACAACAACAAACAAAGAGGATTGTGTGGTACAGCCAGAGGAACTCCCAAGCCTTTTCCAGTGACATAACCCTAACTAAACTCATTCTCATCGAAGTAAGGTTAATAGAGTTGTGCTAAGAGATAGCAGCTGTGTGAGTGCCATGATAAGCTCTCAAGAATGGCAGTAAAATAGCCTTAGATCTGCCTGTTCAAACAGCTCAGAAATGTGCTGCCACAAAACACACAGCCAAGTCAGCTCCTTCTGTACCTTTAATTATTTAAGATTCCCATTCTTCTTTTATTACAGCGTGAAGCCCTCCCTCTTTCAGACACAGCACCAAAGGCAGTGCACCCCATCAGCATTTACTGTCAGCAATATTCACTGATCTGTTACCATCTAAACTGTTCCAAAATTCTCAGACTGGTACATGCTGAGGTTCTGCTACTGGGTCATCTGGAAAAAATAAAGTAAATGAAATATACTTTCATATCATCCCTGTACATCTTCCCCAGATGTTCTCCAGAGTGCTACTTCTGCAAAAGATCCGTGAAGGAGAACTTTCTGTGTATCAGCTCTGCAGTCACTGACAGATGTGAACGGGATACTTTCAAACAAGCTTTTTACAAACAATGCAAATTTTTTTCCCCTTGTGTAGATCGCTATTGCTTTTCAGAAAGGGTGCACGAGGCAAAGTGGTTTCGCACATAGATGCTTATCCTCAGTTTTAAGTGCTCTTTCTGTAAATTGCTGCTTCATCCATAGCAATGCTCACCACTGGGAGAAATTTTTTTCTCCCAAAATATATTGGTAAGCTCTCAGAACCATGCATTTTCAAATCTAGCTCATCCTGTTCAAAATATTTTTATGTTATAGAATATTGAATGCTCATTGAAGGAGGAAAAATTGTCTTTGTATTGATATGAGGTAACAGAGAAAAAGAGTTTTCCTTTAAACCAGTAAAATTGGCTCTTTCATCTTCCATTGTCTTGTGTTTAAGAACCATGGAGTGGGATGTGTGTGAGGATTTTGCTCATGGAATGAGTACAGAGACTTTTATAGCTCAGATGTATAAGAATTGCTGAAGGACCTCTGTTTGTGTGGGTGAAACATGGATGGTCTCTGACCTCGAGAGGTGCCATAGGTTTTAACTTTTATATTTTTCAAACTCTGCAGTGCCCAATGTGTAACTCTGGAGTTTCCTGTTCCCTGTTCATTGCTGCTCTCTGTGCTGAGCACACACAACAAAGCCTCTCCGGGGCTGCTCTCCAAGGACACCCAGCCCTTCCTGGGCCCAGAAGTATCAACCAAAGAGCCTCTGAGGGGGGTTAAGCTGAGGGGAATTACATCATTAACTGAAGCTTTAATTAGAGAAGTAACCCTGAGATGCAAATGAACCAAAACCACAAAAGTGTGAAGAACTCGTGACCTGGACTCCATCTCGGGGCCCATCTGGGCAGCAGCCTCTGGCTCCCCAGGGGTACCTTTGGAGGGCTTTCCAATTAATCCCCACCTTTATTCCCTTTACTACTGTCTCGCCTCTGTTTCTAGGAGGCCTCTTAAGGCATCACCTTGACAAAGCTGCAGTGCACAGGCACTCATTTTCCCTGGCTGTGCCACTGAAGGCACTTCCTTTTGCTCACTATCAGGGAAAGAGTCATCTGCTAAGACACAAAGACTTTCTTATGTATTGTATAGTTCCTCTAAAACCTTACAGACAATTTTAATACAAGTTAAAAGGTGATCCAGCCTCTCATTTAAATAAATAAACCTCAGGATTTGGGCTTCTTTAGGACTTTTTCCAAAGGTATTCTAGCATTTGAAGTGGAGACAATCACTGTACATTTCATGCAAATACTTCACAAGTCTCTTGGACTCTATTCCAGCACAATTAACAGTGGTTAGAATCACTGACTTTGATTTCAGTGCAGTGAAGAAAGAGAATTAAATTCATACAGGTGGAAGTGGAATTTTCTCTTGGTGAAATACATGGTTTCATGCCAAATTCAAAACAGTGAAGGAGCTTGTATGTCACTTTTCTCATTACTTGTCCCTGAAACAGAATACTACAAGAAAAGTAAATGGAGTGGGAACTCATGAGAGATTGAATTTTCTCTGATTCAACTCAAGGATTAATGCAATAGACCTCTGAATGGAAGAATAATTAATTTATTCTCCTTAAGACAATAAATCAAGAGAATAAATTAGACTTTTGTATCAGGTCTGAGTGAGTAGATTGCATCCAACATAAGTCTTTCCTGTAGGATTTTTTTTATTTTATTTTCTCTGGAGGTTGTATCAAGGCAGAAGAATTAAATTCTAGATATTTGTAGCAAAGAGATCTCTGCTGAACTGATTTTTCCAAATAATTATATCGCTTACCCCATATTTCCATGACTGTAAGTTTTTTGATTTTGGACTCCAGTATATTATATTGTATGTGTATTTTGAATGCTTTGCAACAGTTAAATTCACTCAAATCTAATTCCAGACATTTACTTAATTTTAAGAATTTACCTAATTTCAGCCATCTTTAAAAAAGTATATTTACACTTTTTTTTTTTTTTTTGGTTTGTCACCCTTTCTATGAGGAGGATCATCATTTGGGTTTTCTGTTGCTACCTTATTAATGCACCCTGAGAGCCATGTTCTGTATTATTACTGTAGTAGTGATCCTGGGTTCATGGATGGCTACTGCAGTAAACTTCATGGCTAGTAGTGAAAACAGCAAAAATAATCATGAGAGGAGCTACAGATGTTCTGATGTCTGAGAACTGTGAACCTACCAAAATAAAAAAGGTCAGTGCTCTTCTAGTTTAGGCTGCCATTCAGCTGGAGTTGGAACATACTTTGGGCTAAGAGTCTGAGCATAAGAGGCTGTAGCACCTATTTTGTTGAGCAGTTCCCTATTTCTCTGCTCCATATTCCAGCATGTGATTTGCTGAGCTGTGGAATGTCCCTAAATGGTATGATGGTGTGGAATGCTCAAAAATCTGGCTTCACATTCCTCAGTTTCTTTTCAGCATTTTCTGTGTTCCCCTGGTTGCCTCACACCAGCCCGTTTTACTTCTAGGTGGAGAACAAGGTTACAAAACACAGCTTCTCTTCCTATGTACTTAGACGGGTTCTCACCTATAATAACAAATGAAATAGGTTTTATTTCTTTTTATTCCTCCTGATAGGATGCAAAAAAGGAAAGATAGTTGGGACAATGGCTTCTTGGGGTGGCTGTTATACCAGAGTCCTGGATCTGTTTCAGGGATATCCATGTTGTCCAGACTGTCGCAGCAGAAAGAGGGAGGAGTGAAATATTAATGTTAGGAGCTCATCCCTGTTCATGATTTATTAAAAGAAGCCTAGCTCCATGTGTTAGGCCATGAATTAAATAGCTGCAGTTTGACTGCATGAGTATGTATCCCACTTCTGGGCAGTGCCTGAAGGCCAGGGAACTGCCTTTGTTACCTCTCCTTCTGGCACTGCTACGGGAGAAGGAAAGAAATCCAACTAATTTTTAATCATCTGATGTGTCCCTTTTGGATACAGAATTTGCTGAGAGCCATAAATACCATAAACACAGTGCACGGCTTTAATAAAGCATAAATGTGAATTTTAAACCACACCTAGAGTTGATGTTGCTTGGCCTGAATGTGTTCACGGCCCAATGTTCCTCCTCATCACCCCTATTGTGAATCTCTGCCATTTCCCCTCCTAATTCCTGCCTGAAGAAAAGCAGAGTTTGTGCCACTGAGAACATCCTGCTCAGACATCAGGACACTGCCCCAACTCTTTGATGACCATCTCGAGTCCTTTTCTCACTCAAAGAGGATGGTAACACCACAGGGATTCGTGTACTGACTGTGAGCAGCAAGCTTTGGCCCTGGTGAAGCTGAAGGACCATAAGGCAAGGCAGGAATTTTTTAAGGAGTTCTCACTAATCCCTGGATTTGGAGGAATGATGAAATAAACTGCAAACCTTTTGCTTCAGGCCCTGGAGCAGATGATTTTTCTAATAAATAATGTTGTTTTGAGTGTGATTGAGCTCATTCATGTTGTGAGGGATTTTTTCTTTAAAAAAAAATGTTGATTTCTTTATATCTTAATAGCACAGATTTTGAACAGCTGGGTGCTTTTGTGTTCCTTCTCCCATTTATGATGTCAGCGTGCCTTTTACTGCATATCCAAAACAGCTTTTAATTTTTCTGATTTTTAGCTTCACTTTCTAGTTTTTATGGTTAAGTGCATTTTTTATGTTGTAGGTCACCTGTCATGGTTCACCTGGGCAATATCTGTACACTGGAAGTAATTCAGCCTCTCTCTCTCTGTTATATTTCATGCTAATGTCTGGGAGATGTTATCAAGGTTAGCCAGGCTGAGGAACATCGTGTTCCTTCCTGATCTTCTTTAGCTGAGAATCTTTTGGCAATCTCACTGCTCCTTGGAGTATTATGTCAGTCTGGCCCTTGCAGACAGTTATCTGAGGTGTGAACTGGCCAGATGAATTGCTGCCCTTTGTAAAAGGCTCAGTTTAAATTTCTGTGCCATGCTGGATACCGCTTAAGGTGTTGGATCCTTCTTGCTTCAGATGCTGAGAATTGGATGAGGAGAAATTCCTTCACATCATTGATGAAAGTCCTGGCCAGTCTCCAGAGGAGAAACATAATGGGATGAATTTCCTTTGCTGTGGTATCTGTGCCATGCTTTTCTACCTCGTGTTTGACTGTTTACAATAGATAGACTATCTATGAATAGTCTATCTATGAATATATTCTATATCTATGAATAGACAGAATATCTATGCATACATAGATATGTGTTTTACTTAGAGGAAAACGTGGGAGCATGGTGTGTTCATACCTACTCGGTAACATATTTGTAGTATATATAACATGTGAGTGGGAAAAGGGAAGTGCAGCACAATGAGCATGTTTTGGATATCTCCTGCAGATGTTGAATCTATCCATAAGAAGAGATTTCTAAGAAAGTTTTATTAATGAATGTTGAATCGTTACTTTTTTCATGCTTGCAGCTGCTCAGAGGGAAGGAAAGTCCCATGTCTCTCACACTTGTTGAAATACAGCATGATTTGTTGGTGTATATAAATTTAAGCTAGTTATTTCTCATTTGACTTCATTTTGCTTTGTGCCAAGGTCCTTTGGAATAACGTGAAACAGAAGTAAAATGCCTATTCTGATGTAATGATTGAATAAAATGTAAAAGGATAGTAACAGTCAAATTCAATCCTCTTGCTGCTCCTTGTCAGGAAGAGTTGGTTCATTGAACCAGCACAGGGTTGAAGTTTTGAGCAATGTGCTTGCTTAAAGGATTCCTCTCCTGAGAGGGTGATGGTGTTACCTAGATCCTCAAGATCATCATCTGCTGCGTGCTGACTGCCTCTGAGGAAGAAGCCTCAGTGTCTGTGATCCATCTGCCTTGGGAAAGAGCTGCTTTCTCTCATGCTGCATTGGTTTGGAAAGGAAGGAAAAGTCAGGAAATTTTTGACTTTCACCTGTGTGAGTGCTTTGGTGGGAACAAGATTGTGTTTTTTTACATGAGAAAGTAAAGTGTCTCTCTCTTAAAAAGCCTGGTGCCTATTTTCTTTGCTAAGCAATTGCAAAGAACCAATGAAATAGAGAGACAGTGTTGTGGTGGATATTAAATTTTAATGAGCTTACAGAATAGAGCCTTACATAATTGGAACTCCTTAGCTCTGCATAGATAATGAAAATAAGAATGTAGTGAACTTGCTATATACCCTAGCAGATGATTTCCAAACACTTAAACCCAATGGATTTAAAATTTATTGTGCTAAGAAATTGCTTGGAGCATGCAAATCTTGGACAGTAACTACATTTCATGCTAAGTAGACATCATCTGGTTGTGTTGAAATGTAAAGACTCAATTTGGGTCTTGCTGAAAGCAGTGGTAGAAGTACTGTTGTCTTTGCTAAATGCAGACCTGGAGCAGTGGGAACTATCCTGGTGTTGGGAAACAGCAAGGTCTGCACTGGGGGGAGGAGGGGCAGAAGGGACAATCCCTGTTAGATGTTGGCCACAGTACTTTTAGAACTATAAAGGACTTGGAATGGCCTGGGAAATTCTGTAATGGGTAGAGATGATGATGGGATGGGTTAGCATTTGGGAAAGGATGATTAAATGAAGGACATGTAGGGAGTTGAAGACGTTGTTAAGGTAAGGAACAAGACTAGGACACACAAAGGAATCCTGTGTAGGTTGGGCGCTTGGAGTGGGAGTTACATTCTGGAGGAAAAATAAGAGTGGCATTGCCCTGGCAAAGAACTAAAAAGAGATGGGGATGGAGAAGCACAAAAAGAAGCTGGAGTTTGCATAAATGGATGAAAAACGTAGAACCAGGGTAGAGAAAAGCAGCAAATAGCCCAACTTCCTTCTTTGTTTCCTTACATATGTATATAAATTTATTGCTCATTCAGTAAAGACAATTGCCATGCTGGAATAGCAATTTCCAGGAGGCAGAGTCCCTGTGAGCAACACTAAATCCAAAACCTTTCTAATACGCTGGGACTGAACTCTATGTTGTATGAACTTCTGAAGAATGGTATTCTCAATCCTTATCCCAAAGTACAGATTGACTTGCTCTTAGTTAAATGGGGAATAGGATAAATGATTGTTTTACCAGAACTCCAGTTTAATATCTTGTGGATATGCTGAACAGTTTGAATGAAATGTCCTTTCACTTTCCATGGGTGGAAATGCATTATAGCAGCTTGTTGGGGTTTGAAAGTTTTCCTTTTCGGTTCTTCTCCCCTGTGGAATTTTTTCCCTGGGTGTGTTGCAGAGAATGATGGCTGGGTGATTACGAGAACAAAAGGG